>PVJX010044148.1:0-13321 GCA_004027295.1 Dolichotis patagonum
AGGTACAGCTAACGGGTTTGAGCGAGTGTGGTGAGTGCCATTCCTGGATCAGTGCTCTGAGGAGGCAAGTGCATCTTTTCTGCCCTATCTGTTCCCCTTCCTCTAGGTGGATGCAGATGAAGACAAGGCCCTAGGAGATTCCAGTTACAGAATGGAAGGAGCCTATGTTAAATAACCCTTGTGTCAAATATTGCGTGGATGAGAATCTATTGTGTTTATAGTTTCAGATGTTACAGCTATTTCACCTACCATAATTATTTTTCATTCCATGGGTATACTATAGTTTTAAAGAGAAATGTTTCCTATTGCAGTGTAGTGATTGTTAAAAATGGCCTCCAGTGAGTGAATCACATCACCCTGTGTCCATGCCTCTTTGTCATGTGTCTACTTTTTTCCCTTACAAGGATACAGTCTCTGCTCCTAATGCTTTGCATCTGGGCTGGCCTTGTAGTATGTTTTGTTCAGTGCAATCTGATGGAAATGGCATCTAAGGATTTCTGAACATAGTTGCCAAGAGGCCTTGTAGCATCTGCTTTTGCTCAGGGTGGATTCCAGCTACTACATTAAAAGTCTAGCTTATCCTATTGGAAGAAAATCTATGTTGAAAAATGTCCTAGAAAATGAGATGTAGAAGAGAGGTCACATGGGGAAAAACTGAAGCCCCATAAATAGGAGTGAGACTACTTAACATCACAAGAAAAGAGAGAGATCCAGTCATCCTAACTTACCTTAACCACGGGAGCCATCTGAGGAAGGATAAGAGATGAATGAAAGGAAGCCATCTTGGATCTTCTAGAAGCATTCAGGTCACCCAGGACACACACCACCATTTGGAGGACAAACCATCTCTGCAGAGTCTTGCTCGAACTTCTGATCCAGTGTTGTCATTAAGCTTAATTATGTCAACTTGCTTGGTGGGGGAGCCGCCTTGGGGATTAGTAATGCACACTTTTGGGTGTGTAATGGAGGTATGATTTTGGGTACTACATATGGTGCCTGACCCCTTCCTCTATATTACTGTTTCCCTGATCTATTTCTTGACTGCTATGAATGAGTAGCTTTTTTACCATGCTCTTCAGCCATGATGTTCCAGCATCCAAGCCAGAAAAGCATGAACCAAATCTGCTGAAGCCACAAGACAAATTAGCCTCTCTTCCTTTAAACTGAATTAAAGAATGCAAAAGAGAAATAATTCCTGGGGCCCCTGCTTGAGAAAGGCCTCCTATGAAACTGATTATCTAGAAATTATTTCACTGTGCCCTAGCCATTCAGGTGCTCAGAGGACACAGCAGTCTTGGTTCAAGGAGGCCTGAATCAAGCATTGCTGAATCCATGCAGTGCTGTTTTTACTGGCATGCAGAATGCAATAGTTGTGACATCAGGAAGGCTTCCACCCAGGTTTCAGAGAAAGGCTTGGAAGGCCAAGCAAGTAGTCCTTGAGAGGGTGGTACATGAAGCTGTGGGAATGAAGTCAAAGTGCAGCGGTGACTCCAGGAAGTCAGACATACCAGAGATGTGTAATGTCTGTTGAGGAAAACTGCAGGCTATGAGGGGAGCTAGGTCAATAGGGAGACTGTGTTGGCTGCAATAAGCAAGGCCATAGGAATGGAGCTGCCCAAGTCCTCTGGAACTCATGTCTCACTACCACATGCTACAGATTTCAGGTATGGGACTACTGGATTTAATGTTTGGCCTGCTGGATTTCAGTCTTGCTTTGCCCCTATTCTTTCTTTCTTTTTTTTTTTTAAATCTCCCTATTCTTCTTTTTTGGAATGAGAATGTTTACTCTATGCCATCGGACCTTGGCATTATGTAATATATTTTTTGTTTGTTTTGTTTGTTTGTTTGTTTTTTATCTGTACCAGGGATCGAACTCAGGACCGCTTGCTTGCAAGGCAGGCGCTTATGCCACTGAGCTAAATCCCCAGCCCCAAGACTGTTAAGATTTTGAGGAAAGGATTATTGTGCTTCATTTGTATCACATTGAGAGGAATTATGACCTTGTGTTTACTTGGAGACTAAGTACTGTTTAAGGAGACATGTTTGAGTGTCAAATTGATAAAGGGTGGAAAGTGGTAGTTAGCCTTAATTGTGTCAACTTCAATGGCTTGAGAACCACATAGAAGACTAGTAAAGCATGCTTCTGGGTGGATTAAGGAGGCATGATTTTGGGTACCGTTTCCTGTGAACAGTAGCCATGAACTAGCAGCTTTGTTGCCCTACCCTTCAGTCATGATGTTCTTGTTTAGGACCAAGCTGACCACTGTGGATGTGAGGTAATTTGCCCCAGAAACAGGAAAGCTAGTATACCCACAGAATGGTAAACATTAAAATGATTGTCTTGACCAGTAATAGATAATACACATGTGGACTTTTTTTTTGTACCAGGAATCAAACTCAGGAACTTGTGCATGGCAGGCAAGTGCTGTGCCACCAAGCTATATCCTAGGTCCTGACGTGGATATTATAGGGAGAAGAAGGCAACATTTTTCCTTGCCTGTTCTAAAATTCATGGTTGACATCCCCATAACAAAAGACAGGATTAAAAAGAGAGAAGTACAACAAACTTATTTAATCAAAGTTTTATAGGATATAGGAGCCTTAAAAATGCTGACTCAAACAGTAAGGAAAAATTGTATGTTTTATACTAAGTTGGCTGAAAGAAGTAGATATGAATGTCTAGTTACACTGTCATAGCTGCCTTGATGTCAGTTCAAAAGGTTTGCCTTTCATGGTCATTTTGAACTTGCGGAAGAGCCAGAAGTTGCGTGGTACATGATCTGGTAAACAAGATGGATGAGAACATATAATGTTTTTACAAGCTTGCCTTTCTATAGGATAGCACTCAGCGGCTGCATTCACTGAATTTTTTTTTCACACATCATGAAGTTGCTCACTAAACAGGACTTCTAGAACTGTTTTAGTAAGACAAGAAGTACAAGTGTTAAAAAAAAAGAAATACAAGTGTTTCAAAGGAAGGGAGTTTGAGTGGAGTTAATTGCAATGTCTTTTACTGTAATAAATTTCAAAAATTTAAACATTTGCAGTAGTTTTTATCACTTAGTATAGTTGTGGACAACAGGGGGTATGGGCCCTGGTTAAAAAAAACAGGAGGAATTTAGCAAGGCCTGTCTGTTCACATTTTTCTCTTATCTCCATGTCTTCATTCCCTCTCTCCAAATATAGAACAAGACCTGTCACATGAGCATTATTATCAACTTTTAGGGGAGTGGTCAGAGAATTATTTTATAGCTAGCTTTCAAACAAAGATAAGAAAAGGTTAAAGAATGCCCTTTCTACATCCATGATTTTCTCAGTTTCCAAAGTGCCTTATTTTGGGCTAGCATGTCCTAGATTCCAACTATATTTATAAATTCAACAACTTTTTGTTACTACAAATGATAATGACACACGTATTTCCCCTGTGCTTCCCATTCATCAAAGGACCCTAAATTACAGAAACTGAGTAAGAGGCCATATCCTTCCTTTTAGTGCTCGAATCAATTTTATGGGTCCTATAATTTTTTTTTTTTGTACTGGGGATCGAACTCATGACCTTGTGCTTGCAAGGCAGGTGCTTATGTCACTCAGCTAAATCCACAGCCCATATGGGTCCTATAATATAAAGTAATATTTTAATTGGCAATAATCTATTTCATTCCATTTATACCCTAATCAATTAGACACCACTAATGGTCTCTGCTATGCAAATAAGTCTGGTTGCCATTTTGTTCTCATTGCCTATTACAGTAAACTGGTCTTTGTCATTGTGGGATTGGATTATCCCCACTGAAATCAGGAAGCCCATTTCAATGGCTGTATCATATACTATCACAGTAACCCACAGAAAACAACTATCCTCAAGAATACTGTAGAGACACTGGTAGCCTTTCCTTAAGGTATTTCTCAATGTGTCAGTAAAAGGAATGACTTCTAAGTTCCTTTAAAGGACATGATTTTGGGGGTGGGGTAAATGTGCAGACCACAGACTATGTCCCTGCCCCAACACATCAATTTCTCTAAGACTTTGGTGTCCTTCTGCTGCATTATGACAGGAACATTCTGGCATCTTAACCTCACTAAATGTATGCAACACAGCTAGCTACTCTTGTGGCTCCAAGACTTTCTAGTAAGACTCATGAGATGGCTCACAGTTTGGCATCCAATCAGTATATCTGGCTCAGTTCAGTGTTTAATATTCCATTCCCTTTGGCCTAATAGCCTTAAAATCAAACAGTACTTCATTTGTGTTGCTAAAAGAGAATAACCCTTTGCAATTTTTATTTTGGAGTATAAAGTTATTTCTTTCTATGCCAGACTTTGTATTTGTCCCCTGGAGCAAACAGAGATCTGATTCTAGATATAATCCTAGACATGATCAGAAGTGACTGGCCTGGGTTCTGAGATTATTACAGGGCCTTCATACTAGTCTCCGTAGTCACACACATGCAGACTGCTCCAAGATTCCTAGCTTTTCCTGAGTCAAACGAGATGGGCCCTCCTCCAAGACCCATCATAGTCCTTAACAATAACTTTCATATATGAAAATTTGTGAGTTTGAATTTCATTTACTTTGCAATTCTGCAACCCTTAGAACTGTTCAGTTCTGATCAGTTAAGATCAGCCGTGATACTATAAGATATGTCATTCTTCTAGGGCTGCCATAGAAGCTCTCTGGTCTTCTGTAACTCGAACTGAGAAGTAGAGATCCAAGCTCGGCATTTTCTGTAGGCTCTCTGGTGAGCTTAGAAGCATCACTATTAGAGTAGTCTTCTGGTCCCCAGTGAACTTCAGAAGTTTTTCATCACAATCACACTACACACCACAGTATGATAAGTATTCTATGGATTTCTCATATCCTGTTTTCCTGGAATGAAGATATTACTGTGCTCAAAGCTAAGGACACAGTCACACTAACTATAGAATATCATATTCAAAACTATGTCGTGGGGCCATTTTTGATTACAGATATCTTATCAGTCAGAGACCTTTAGGAAAACAGAACAAATAGAATATATTCCATGTGATACAGAGAAGTTAAAGGATACAGGGAATTGGTTAAATGCATGTTTAAGATTGAAATACAAAACTACAACACTGAGTTTACAGAGAGATACCTGTAAAAGCAGTTACCAGGAGCTTGGGAAAGAATTGGAGTTATCAGACTAGACTTCTGTAGGAAGAGAACTGGAGAATTGAGACTCAGATCTCTGAGGAGACAATATCATCCAGGTGCTTCTAGTGTCTTTTGAAAATAATTCTGAGAAATGTCAAAAAGAGTCAGGGACCTGAACTGGCCTTAGCTTGGACTCCTTGCTAGGCAACAGGGTTGAACAAGGCAGCAAAGTAACTTCTCTTCTCTTCCTGCCTTCTACCCTCCTCTAGCGGCCAATACTAGTACAACAACTAGCTGGCAAAGACTACTGTAGTTTCTATAGTTCCAGTCCCAGCCTAAGAGAAACATGGGATTAGAGCTGAAAGGTCGTAAGTAGTGATTAGGCCAAAAAGTATGTGTGACTATACTAACACGTGTGCATAACATACACACATATCTTAAGATTTTGGTGCACAATATTTTTGTATTACAATGAATTTTGTTCTCATTACAATGGCAAATAGAAAAAAAATAGGGTCACAGAAGAAACGTATCTATCCTACTGCTGAAGAATGATCACTGTTAATACCTCTGTTTGGATCCTTCTAGACTTTTCCCTCAATGTGTATGTCTATATTTTTCATGGAATCACACTAAACATAGTTTTCTAAACTGCTTAAAAAATAAAAACCTTTCATTTAGAGAACCAGATATTTGAGCCTCTCTGGGAGGGCCATAACACTGCTTGTTCTTTTTTTTTTTTTTTTTTTTTAATTTTTTATTAATTTGAAGTTAGTAAAATACAACAGAACAGGATGGAATACAGCCAATTGAGACAGTGTAGTGAAATTGATACAAAACTTTACAGCAGGTTACTGGGACAACAGTAACAGGTACCATATATATCTCATTATCTTCACAATAGTTGTTCTTTCAATCAGGTATAGCAAAACCCAAAGGAAATACAGAATATTATAGAACTTATCAAAACAGAATATTGAATAGAGCAATACCAATAATCAGGACAAAGCAAAACAGTGATAAAAATATTTGCCTTCAGAGAGGCGGTAGAAGGAAATCCTGCTTACTTGCTATATTATATATGGTCAACCTCCCAAGAGATGCTCAGATCTCTGGCTCCCACTTGCTAATGGGGGGATAGGAGTGGGGGGTATGGGATGTTTGATTCTCAGCCTGCTTGCTGGTAGACTCACAGCCACTTACCAGGGCAGTGAGCTGGTTGCTTAGTTTCCCAGCACCCTAAGTTCCAACATGGTGTGGATCTCAGGAGACACTGCTGGTTCTCGTCCTGGGGTGACCACGGCTTGCCAGACCACAGCCACTTACCAGGGTGGCAGGCTGGTTGCCAGATTGCTATGAGTTTAAGGCCAATCTGGACAACATAGTATGTTCAAGGCCATCCTTAATTATAAAGTAAGAGCCTCAGCTGAGTATGGAGTTCCCAGAAACACTGCTTGTTCTTACTGGCTGTTCTATTTTCATCCTTCTGGCATGAGAATTCTGGAAGCCTATCCAGGGGCAGAGCCCCTTAGTAGAATTCTGTACTAACCTGATGGCTGAAGATCTAAGGTTTGGAATCTACCCATTCCAGACTGTCAGGGTACCTAGTGTACCTCGGTAGTGTTCTCTGATATTTTATCATCAGGCTGTGAGATGTGAGAAAGCAAGACCTTTTTTCTTGGTTGCTATGGATTTTGATGACACAAAGGATGTTCTCTATCTGATGCTGGGAAGATCCTAGGAGCTTACATGGCTCTTGTAGCAATCTATATCAACAGTTTTCAACTTACTAGCCAAAAAGTTGGGTGAAAATTTCAGATCCTTTTGTATTAAGTAAATGTTTCTTACATTTTGTTTTCTTCAAGTACCTGGTTTTATCAAAACAATACCAATAGAGTATTTTAAAACAACAACAACAAACACCTCACTGTATCATCAAAAATTGCTCATGTCGGTCTATCTACTTGAGAGGCTGAGGCAGGAGGATCATAAATTTAAGGTCAGCTGGGCAACTTACTGACACTATCTCAAAATACAATTAAGTAATAAGTGAGTGAGGCAGGGGATGTAGTTTAGTGTAAGATATTAAGTTTAATCCCCATTAATGAAAAACAACCCCCAACCCTGAACTCACATCAATGCATACTTATATTTACAACAGTGTTTCAAATTGTGAACCATCTCTAGGGGCTGGGGCTGTGTTAAGACACAGGACAAAGTGCTTTTTACTCTTTATTTGCTAGTACCTCAGAATTATTTCAACTAGGTTTCTTGGATTAATGAGATAGACAAGGTTCTATGTATGTAATGGTCATTTGTGTCTGCGACAGTTTTTTGTTTGTTTGTTTGGAGTCTACTAATTTTAAAGCATGGTCCTAGAACCTAACTTCTTAATGTATCCTGAACACAGCCTGTGTTTCCCCCACAGTCCCCAGCTCCGGAAGCCCTGATCTCAACACTGCTCATCCAGCACTCCATCTCCTGGCCCTCCACCCTTGCTGATGATCTTAAACCCTCTTCCACTGAGTACACAGAGCTCTCATTCTCAGGCTCCCTCATCTTTTCATACTGCGTCCCACCAGATCCTTACCTATAGCTATCTCTATTTTTTTCCTGGTTCAGACAATTAAGGCATTTTGAACTTCAACCCTTATATCTAAGCACTTGCTTCCATTCTTGTTAGAGTCCTCTGGTACCTGAAAAGGAGAAAGGTGGGAGAGGAGACTGGGAGATGCTGTCACTGAATGTGAAGACGGAGGAAGAGAACGTGCGCCATGGAATAAGTATAGTTACCAAAAGCTGGAAAAAGCAAACAAACACACTGAGTGTAGTGGTATATGACTGTAATTCCAGCACTCTGGGAGGATGAAGAAAGGGGGACTGCAAGTTCAAGCACAGAAATTCAGTAACTTAACCAACTTGGTGACTCACAGAGACCTGTTTCAAAATAAAAAATACAAACACACAAAAAGGAATGGGATGTAGCTCATTGCCAATGCCCAGAGTTCAATCCCTAAGACTGAAAACAAAACAAATCAAAAAGCAAGAGAACAAATTCTCTCTTAGATCCTACCTAGGCCTTCAGAAGGAATCAGCCCCACTAACTTCCATCCAGTAAGTTTAATTTTGAACTTCTGAACTCCATGAAACATATTATTGTTTCAAGCCATTAACTAAGTTTGTGGTAATTTGTTAAAGCTACAACAGGAAACTAATATGGATACAGGCCAACAATTCACTGCAGACTATACTACATTGAAGAGGTCTCTATACAAAGATATGGGGTGAGGATAAGGCGTTTAGGAAGAAGTATCAAAGATGATGCCTCTAGGGCAATTGTTTTGTAGAGATGGTCCAGCTAAAGGAAGCAGTATCTGCAAAGGCAGAAAGAGAAAGAGGAAGGAGGGAGAGAGAGAATGAGAATGACTTCAACAAGGGAAGACTGTTTAAATACTACTTCATTATAGTAAATGTTTTATGCCAGATACTGTTCTAAAGCATACTATAATCCTGTGAAGTAGATACTATTAGTACCCTCATTTTCCCCATAGGGATACAGAGGTCTGGAGGAATTAACTTTCCACAGATCACAGAGCTAATAAATGGCAGGGTTAGAATGAAGAATCACGGCTACCTCCAAAACTCACGAACTTTCCCTCTCCACATTATAGTGGGGACATCAGGTTAAATGAACTATCAGGCATACAATAATGCGATAAAGATCAGCAGAAGTTGAAATATCATTTTGTCTTGGACATTGATGCAGGGACGATGGGAATGATGAATAGTCAGATGACTTCTTTATTTCTTTGATGTGAAGTTGTGCTGTCGGCTAACGCAGGAAAGAGCCCTTCCTGACTATTCACAGTAAATCCCTGTTTTCGTTATCATCTCCACATCTTGTATAATCCCCTAAATCTCCCTTCTGTTTCCACTAATGGCTGAGGTGGAGTTGGGGGTTGGGCCTCTGTTTCCACCTCTGGCAAAAGCCTGACAGTGGAGCTCAATACATCCTGCGGGAGGAGGGGCGGATAAATATTGATTCCTCGCCTGAGTCACAGATTCTGATGGAGTAGTACCAGTTTAAGTCTCCCTCACCAAGAAACTCTCGCCAGGATTTGGTTACTGGGTGCTGGATTACGGTCGGGGCTTCCCAGTCCTGTTTCGGTCCAGGTTTCCCGCGTCCTAGACCACCCCCACCGCCGGCCGTCCCTCCCGGTCCCGCCCCGTCGCCCTCCAGGCCCCGCCCCTTCCCCGCCCCGTCGCCCTCCTGACTCCGCCCCGTCGCCGCTTCCGACTCCGTCTCGCTCCCTTCCGTCAGCCTCACTGCTTGGTCTCACCCAGTTCCGCCAACCCCGGTCCTCCCCTGTCGCGCAAGATGGCTGCTGCCATGCGGCCGGTCTCCGAGCCGTGGAACCGCGTGAGGATCCCCAAAGCTGGGAGCCGGAGCACGGTGACAGTAAGGGACCCAAGCACCACCCTGAGTAAGTGAGGGTCTGGCGAGAAGGACCCACGTTTCCTCGGGCGCCAGAGGGCCGGGAAGTGCTGTGGGGGCGGGACTTCCTGAGCCCGGGGGACGCCGGGAAGGGGCGCGGGACCCTATGAGGCTTTAGCTCCGCCAGCGTCTGCCCTTCCCGCTGAGCAGACTTGTGTCTGGCTGGGGACTAAGGACCAAAGTTAAAGGGCTGCCTGGGAGCGTGTGTAGAGTCAGAACCGGCGAATTTACCCTTTTGTCCTAATCCTTTCTTCTGCCTCTGGGGGAACTGGGGGTAGCACCAAGCACTTTGAATCACAAGGTCTCTGGACCTCGGTTCCTGATCTGTAAAACGGAGTTTGTCTTCCCTGACCCTAGCAGGATGATGCGAGAGTCTCCTGACTTAACAGACTTTCGTACCTAGTGCTCTGTGAACTGTTTTACCTGCCTGTGGTCATTGTTGATTTAGGCATTGGGGCATAGTAGGTAGGAATTGCGGGATAGTTAACTTTTCTGTGCCTCAGTGCACTTTTTTTTTTTTTTAGACAATTGTAAGTGCATTTTATTCATTTCATCAACTGAACTGTTTTACAAGTACAGAATTGTACAAAAAAAAATAACAAAATGTTACAAAATATAAGAAGTAGAAACTCATTACTTAAGAAATGTGACTAACAATTGTTAAAATGGAAATGAGATAGATTTTAGATTGAAGATACTGTTTGACCAAGCAAACCGTGCAAGCTGTTTACAGACATTTTTACATAATAGAGACAATCCGACTTTGCCTTTTAGAAAAAGTTTAAAGAAACAATATTAGACAATATTTTCCTGCTATAAAAATAATGCCAGGGGTGCACTTTCAAATGGGAATAAAAATAGTGCCCAGTCTCTAGGTCTGACTTAGGGAATAAAAGAGTTGATCTTATAAGAAGAGGATTTGGAACATTGCCTGGTATAGTAAATAAGCACTCAAATGACAACAGTTATTAACTATTTTAGCAAATTTATGTTACTCAGCACAAGCAGTCAAATCATCACAACCTCCTTTGTATCTGTCTTTTACTTAATCCAGTTTCCAGATCCATCTTCCTCAGAAATTCATTAAGAGGATTCCAGTTAGGCATGGGAAATTAACCAATTCCTCATCCTGATGGTAGTTAGTTCTTTTTTCCTGTAGTAGTTGGGACAGTAGCAAAATTCTCTGTTATGTAGAAAATTTGCCTTCCACCCACCTAGTGAGATAGTGTGGTGCTTCCCTTAGAGCTGTTACTTGTGTCTTAGCTTTTCAGATAAGGAAGCACGTAGGCATCTATGTTTAGTCAAGTATTCACCAAATACTGTAACTGATGGCATGGTGGTTTCTCATTCGAGTATAGTTGTACTTTGTATTTATTTATTCTGTGAACTATCCCATCCTGAAATTTGCAGATGCTCAGGTCCCTTATATAAAATGGTGTAGTGTTTGTGTATAGCCTACACAATCCACTTGTATGCCTTAAGTTAGCTCTAGATTACTTATAATACAATGTAAATGCTATGTAAATAGTTATATTGCATTGTTTAATGACAAGAATGTGAGTACAGAGTAAGGATACAATTTTTTTCCAAGTATTTTCCATCTGAGTTTGGTTGAACTTATAGATGTGCAACTTCTAGATATGGAGCACAGGCTGCATATTCTTGTCTGTGTTAAAGTGGTATTTAAATACAGTTGCATTGACTTGGAAGACTGTCGATTGATTCTGTCTTCTTACATGCATAGCAAAATGGGGAACTTAAAGATGATGTGACATATGCCCAGTTTCATGTTACTTAAGGCATAAGTATACCCAAATGTCTCAGAATAGTCACAGGAAAGATTACTTAAGTCAGGTAAACAGTGATGTGAAGAAATAAAATATATTCTGTTCTGTTTTGATTTCTGTGAATGATTTCCTGGAGTTTATATCATTTGTCACTATTTCCCAGCTTCTCAATATACTTAAAATCCTTTGTTATGTTCATGCAGACTAACTAATTTAAAAAAAAATTAAAGCAAAAAAGATGCTTTTTTAACTGTATTTTTCATATAGTAAACTTAATGTAGAAATACAGACTAAGTCTCATTAAATATCTCTGTGTTAGAACTTTGTGTTGCAGCTGTAATTAAGGAATGCCATCTCGTCGCACGGTCTCTGAGGAGCCAAATGTTAGATGCAGAAACAGATGTGTTATGTTCGATCCTTTACAGCAACCACAACAGAATGGGCCGCCACAAACCCCATTTGGCCCTCAAACAGGTGAGGAGGAAGTCTGCTATTTTGCAATGATATAACTCACAGTGCCACTTACTATTTTGTAATGTATGGAAATCACAGTAAATTACTTGTGATTTGTGGATCTATAGACCACTCTTACATATGGGCTGTCTCTCTTGCTGCCTTCCCTAAAAACATTTCGAAAAGTAATTTTTGTTCAAAAGAAAATTTTTTAGTAATTCTTTCTCATTCATTTTTAGTGGGTTAAGTAAAAAAAAAAATTTATGTGAATTTTCCCAGTTCAAAGGTACCGTGATTTGATCAAGACAAAATGTTAAACATTAAGAAACAATTTTCTGGACATAATTGAAATCCTAAAACTGTTTTTTGTGTTGTTGTTTTGATTTTTTGTTGTTGTTCTGACCGGCTACTGGGAATCCAACTCAGGACCTTGAGCTTGCCAGGCAGGCACTTGTGCTGCTGAGCTATATCCCCTGCCCCCAAAACTGTTTTGAACAAAGTTATAGACTATGTATTGTGGATTATATAATCTAATCAGTAGTGTGCCAGAATAACTATATCTAACAAGTTGTGGTAAAAAGTAATTTTGTGTAATTTTTGGAGTGTAAGACAAAATTGGACCCTCCAGTTTGGAGACTGCACTATAAAGAAGAAATTCTTAAACTGAGTTTCTTAGGTGTTCATTTGTTTATTTACTTTATTAACTATGCGAATAGTGTTTGCAAGTACAGTAGGCCAGAACTACTTTGCAAGTAGTTTTTACCACTTTCTATGTGCCAAATACTGTGCCTGATGCTGTGTGTCCAGAAGTGACAAGATAAACGTAGTCACTAACTTTACAAATAAAACTCAAAATTTAGGTTAAAAAGTGTGAAGAGTTCCTCAATGGAGAAAGATCTAGCATCATGGTCTAACTTTTCTTCTCTAGGGTAGCTTTTATCTGCGTGTTCTCATACTAAGCAAACTGGTCAACCCTTAAATTGAACATATTTCCTCTGTCACTTCCTGATGATGAACAGTTATCCAGTCATATAATTCAGTGTTCTGTTGTCTGTGTTTTTGTTTTTTTTAAATATAGCTCTTTTGGTAAGTCACGTTGGTAAGTCAGTTGGCTTTGAAAAATCAGAATTTTCTCCTCATCTGTTCTCTTCCCTACATCTATCATTTTCTTGTTTTAGACCTTGTTAACTTCGAGTTGTCTTATCCTGATTTATATTTTCTACATTGTTGCATATTCTGCACACCAAAGCCAGGATAATCATCTTGTGGGTTTTTTCCTCCCCCTGGGAATCAAACCTAGGATCTTGTACTTGTCAGGCAGGTGCAGTGTCACTGAGCTATATCTCCGGCTCCTTAGGTTAATCATTTTAAAGCAGCTTTAATTTTTAAGACTTCTCCATTGTGTCCTGAACAGTCTCCTTAGCTTGGCTTATAAGATCTGCTACTGTCTGGTCTCTTCAGCCTTCTTAA
>PVJX010044149.1:0-13313 GCA_004027295.1 Dolichotis patagonum
TTCTGTTATTCGGTTCAGAAAGCCCTAGAATTCTTTCACTTTATGCATGGCTTTATACTATTGTGTTATGTTTGATATTATTGTAATTGAAACTATGCTCAACTATAGCAGAGTAAGAGATATGGTGTTAGATACTGTTGATGTCCAGTTGACTTAATGTAAAGTACTGTGTTGCCTATGTTGTCCTCTTCTGATCTGCCCTGTACTGCCCCCTTTTGTTTTATTCTCTTTTAAATAAAAAATAAATAAATAAAAAAGAAGGTTACATTACACATAATCAGATCTTCTTTGACAATCTTCATTTTTATATGACATAACTAGGCATCTAATTATATATTCAATTCATCAAATTACTCATTTATTTTGGGATATTTTTATTGTTTCCTGGATTTATTTGTGTTTTGATGTCATAAACAAACCTAAAAATATTTTCACAACTGTATCATTTAGCACATTCACAGTGGATTATCTTGTATTACTTAAATTAAGATATAAGACATGAAATCAAATAATGTATCTTTTCCATGTAAAATTAGAGGTGTTATCATGTTGTAACTGTGATCTCTTCAAAGAGCAGAATTGTTAGCTAATAATCACAACAATGCTAGCAATTATTATTGTTGTTGTTATATACATTACTGAGCTCTTACATGCACTCCTCACAGCACTTTAACAAAAAATTTAAGATTTATAAATTTTTATTAAGTAGATATTATTCTATCAGTGGTTTGTGGAACAGCAGCAAAAAATGGTTTGCATGCATCCTGTTTTGATATCAAACTATTCTTTTTATGTATATAATTACTGGTGTTGTCTATTTTGTATAAAACCATTTATATAAACTTTTAATTATTAAAAATTTGAAACATTTACTGGTCTCAATTTTTTACCATTCCTGATATCTGTACCATTTGCAAAGATAACTTTGTTGTCTCTCCTTGTGTTAGCTATGGCGATTTGCTGAGGCCAATAAAATGGAGCTATTTTCAACCAGAGACCTCAACAGGCATAGCCTGTTTCATCTTCCTCTTGCATCTCTGGCACAACAATAAAAAATGTGCCTAGACACCCTCTTGAAGAATCAGAGATTTGTGAAACAATGTTAAGCTACCTCAGTCCACTAACCATGATCATTGTTATGATTTAGATTTTAAATGTCTTTCCAAAATGTCGTAAGTAGAGCCTGGTCAGAAGAGTTGGATCATTGAAAGTGTGACCCAGAAGGGTATATTCTTATCCTTGGTACCTTCCTTCATTGCTGGCTGCCAGGAGATGAGTAGTATTCTTCTGCACCATGCTATTTTCTCCTTGGGGCCAGCCAATCATGGAAACTGTGAGCCAAAACAAACTTCTCCTCTGATAAGTTGTAGGGATTGACTATTTTGTCCCGGTGATGGGAAAGTTGACTAATATGGAAAATTGGTTCCAGGAATGGGACCATTGCTGTGGCTGTACCTGACCATATGGTTTAGAAGCCTTTGGAACTTGTTTATGGGAGGAATTGGGAAAAGTTTGGAGAAGTGTGCTAGACAAGTTCCAGATTGCTATAAACAGAGTTTGATGAGTAATACTGGTCAGAGCTCACAAGAGTAGAATGCTGATAGGAATGTGGACAACAAAGGCCAGGCTCATGAGTTTTCAGATGGGTATGAGAACTGCATTGGAAACTGCACTAGAAGTCATGCATGCTTTATTCTGACAAAGAATTTTCTGTTTTATTTATGTCCTAAGACTTTGTGAGAGACTGAATTTAAAGATGGCAGACTACTTGATCTGACACAGGAAATGTAATGCAACCTATAACCGAGGCTGTAGCATGGGTGTTTTGGCTAATTTTAGCCAACTTACAGTGAGAATCAAGAGCAAATACAAAGCCAAAAGACGTGGAAAAATTTGCTGGTGCCCAGAAAGGAAGAGCTTATAAAGTTATGGCCAAGGAGAGTTTGGTTGGTTAAAAGATTAGCATTTAAAAAGCCAAGAACTTTGCATCAATATGATAAGAAAGATGGCTTGAAGGTATATCAGGAAATCTACCCTTCTGCAGTCTCCAGTGTATTAAAGGGTAAACTCCCTTGAAAGGCTTGATTGAGAAGACAGTCCCAGGGTACCCTATTCATTCTGAGCTGCCTAGGCAAGTGTTTTCCTAAGTTCAGCCTTCTAGGCACTTGGAAATAGCTGTGGCTGTGGTCCAAGGGCCACAAGACACTGCTTGAGCCAGTGGTGTACTATAGCAATGTCCACATGGTGATGTGTTATTCAGCATGTAGAATACAAGAGCTATGAAAATGCAGAATCTGCCTTTCAGACCCAAAAGGCTTAGGAGGTCAGACAGTGTATTCCTGAGGAGACAGCACATAGAGCTGTGATAGCAAAGCTAAAAATGCAATGGAGACCCTAGGAAGTTGGACATCCCAGGAACATGGTACACCAGCAGAGGAAAACTGCACGCGGAAGACAGATAACCCAAAAGAGACCATGAAGACCTCAATTATCAGGGCCATATGAGCAGGTTGCTCCAGCTCCTGGAGCTCATATTTCACCAAAGCATGCTTCACATGCTAGATTTGGAGAAAGAAAGTTCAATATTTGCCCTACTGATTTTCAGGTTTGCTCTGGTCCTGTTCCTTTTTGCCCTCCTATTCCTTCCTTTTGGAATAGGAATGCATACTCTGTATGCTAGAAGAATTTAACTTTCTTTTTTAAAGGGTTTTTTTTTTTTTTTTTTTTTTTTTTGGTCAGGACTTCCAGCTGAGAATTTGCCATGAGTCTCAGAGGAAAGCTTGAGTCTCCCAACAATACTAGAACTGTTAAGATTTGCCAATTCTGATGGTGTAATAAATGCATTTTGCACAATGAGATGGACAAGGGCCCTTTTGGTAGTAGTGGTAGAATTTTATGGTTTAAATCTAAAATTTCCACCCAAACTCACATATTCAGAGTTGGGGACTGGTCAGAGGAGTTAGGACACTGGAGCAGGACCTGGAAGGGTACATTCTTGTCCCAACTCCTTCCTTGTGTCTTGGATTTATGGCTGCCTTGGGATGAGTAGGTTTCCTTTGTCTGATCTTTCTACCATGATGTTTCTTCTCTGGAGCCAGCCAAGAATGGATGGAACAATGAGCCAAAAGAAACTTCTCCACCTTTAAATTATGGATGCTGAATATTTTGTTCCACTAATGGGAAAGCTGACTGACATTACCATCCTATGTCAGTTAACAACGAATACCTGGCATGACAGTGAACCTAACCAAGAATAGAAGCAGTACAGCTGACTACATATGTGTCAGCAAAACATATTCTTTGTTCTAATAAAATTTGTACTTGTTTGCTATGCCACCTTATTATATTAGTTAGTGGTCTACATACATGAAAAGATGATGTTTTAACACAACCTTATACACCTGCCACTCAGCTTGAACACCAGCCAATCTATGACCGTCTTTTTAAATATGTACTCACCACTTCCAAGGAGACTACTTTGATTGAATTAGAAAACTCAGATTTTCTGTTCGCATCCTTGTGGTGTTATTTACCTTGTTCTTCCGACCTTTTGCTTTCCATAAACCTGTTTAGTGTAAGAACACAGGTAGGTTCAGATTTTACTTAAGGCAGTAACATTTTAGAGATAGTAATAGTTGATACATTGTGTCAACTTGAGAAGTTTATGAGTTTAACTAAGTGACTCGGCAGGGGGCCAGGGTCCTTACTTTGTAAACATCCTCATCCTATGCAAGACAGCAGAGAGATGTTGTGAGCCCCATACCTGCCCTAGGGGGTGGTAGCCTGCTTGCAATATAAAGGAGGAAAAGAGGCTTGTTCTTCCCCCATGTTTTGCCCTTGCTGCCTTTGATGTTTTTTGCTGCTTTGAAAAGTTGCCTCTGTGCCATGTCACCCTGCCTTGGAGCCAGCTGATTATGGACTGACACCTCCACAACTGCAAGCTAAATAAACTTTTCTTTCCTTAATTTTGCATATCAGGTATTTGTCTTAGTATGAGAGAAAAGTAACCAAGACAGAGATAGATGTGAATCTGTTTTACTTTATCTCAGAAGTCTGACATGTCTGGTTTTCTCTCTTTTTGCGACTTTAACATTAAACAGGGGTTAAAGTGTTGCCAATCTGGTCTGACCCATCCATAAAAATCACAGTCAATGGTTCATGGAATAGTTTCAGGAGCCTTTTTGTGGTCTTCACCTACATCCACTATTTCATTTCAGACTGCCAAAGAATATTTTAATTTTATTATTCCTTATGCACTTATTATCAGGACTTTCCTATGAAAAGGAATAAACATTCCAGGACTATATGGATACCCTGATATACCAATTGCTTAGAATTAATTCTGTATCTTTATTTATTGATAACTTTTCAGAAGAGTAAATCACATCCTGCAAATCCTCCAGTTATGACTGAGAATTTTTGAGAATTGTAATGAACCAAAACTTACTTTTTGTATTTCATCCTATTGTAGTGATAACACAGGCATTTTTAAAAGGAAAAATTGTAAACATAATGTTTTACTTCTTTTATATCACCATCAGTTTTTCTACACAGCCAATTTTGTATATAAAAATTAGTTCTACTATTTCTATGTGTGAGGTATATGTATTTAATCTAAAATGAAAATCAGTCTTCTGTCAGTCAGCCTTCTGGAAATTTATTGTGAGTAGAAATGTCTTTTTTTGGGTATTTAAAAATATCTATTCAGTGAATTTTTCACTTAATTAATGTTGTATTTTTCAGGTTCTGTATAGTTTATGTATCAATATAATGACATATCATACAAAGAAAAATATTTTCCTAAGAAACTAATTAGAATTTATTTAAGAGAAATTGGAAGTACAATTTAAAAAAATAAAAGATGGATAATGGGAAACACAAAGATAGATCTTTTGCAAATGGGAAGGAGACTCGGGGAGAGAGAGAGAGAGAGTGTGTGTGAAAAGGAAGGGTTGAAAAAAGAATTAATGTATTTTGAATACATGTACCTATCCTTAGGATTAGTGCAAACATTATGTATCAAAAACATGTGTCAATAAAAACCTAAGCCCTGGGAGAGGGTCAGGAATGATTATGTATATAGCTGCATTTGTATGTGATTTTAGTTCCTAGACCTACTTGATTTTTTAAGAAACCTGTGAAATTTATGAGCCCAAGGCCAAACAACCCTTAAACTTCTTGAATGTGATCCTTGCCAATGTGATAAAATTTAATTTATTACTACTGGGAAGTTCCTGGCAAAGCAGAGGGAATAAGACACTTTCTGTGTCATCTTTTTATCAGAAAAGATATATGTTAAATAAAAGTGGGGTCTTCAAACTCATTTTTCTTCCCTACCCTACTTCAACCAACTTAATGACACTGTCCAAATTGTTTAACTTCATTTTCAATCTTCACATTTCTCATTTCACAGGAACACATAGGTAACAAATTAATTCATATTAATCACTTAACAACATGTCACCCTAACTGGGTAAATGATCATGATCTGAAGATCGTTTGGCTTCCCATATGATAAGTGCAGACCACCTAACTCTACCCTACACAGGCAGTAGGACAGCAGTGATTACATTTTGCTTTATAGTATGACAAGGAGACATTTACATAAGCAAAACACACTGAGTTCAGTTTGATTGGAAAACACTGAAGAGCATACAGTATAAAATGAGACTTGCTTGTTATCGCATCATTCTGAGATTGGTATTCTCATATGGCAGAAAGCATAATTTTTGTTTAACATGGAATCAGTTTTTGATGATTCGCCTTAATAAATTTGTAAAACCAGATAAGAAAATGAATAAATAGAAATACAGTACAACAAACTTAAATCAACAAAATGAGAAAGCAACCTAATTCATGAGGGAAAATGTTTTTAAATATATCTGATATCCAAAAGTTACAGAAAACTAGTGTAATCAAACAGAAAGAAAACATCTAACTTTGTTTAAAAATCGGCAGATGACGTGAACAGAATTTCTCCAAGGAAGACATAACAATGACCAGCAGGTATATGAAAGAATTCTAAACATTACTATGCATCATTAAAATTCAAATCAAAACCACTGTGAAGTATCACCTCATAACTCTTAACTACTATTAAAAATACAAGGGATAGCAAATACTGGCAAATGGTATAGAGAAATTGGAATGCTTGTCCACTGTTGATAGGTGCAGTCATCATAATGATAGAAAATAAAATGGAAGTAAATTGGTATGGTCATTATAGAAAACAATATGAAAACTGCTAAAGAAAATAAAAATAAAATTACCACATGACTCTTACTACCACATCCCTCTTCTGGGTATACATATATATTCTTCTGGGAAGTGACATCAGCACCTTATAAACATATGTGCATGTCAATTGCACTATTACTCACAATGGCCAAGATGTGCAAACAATCCATGTCTACAAAATGGTCTTAGGTATGTAAAATTGAGTATCACTCAGCTTTAAAAATGGAGATCCTGCCATTTGCCACAACATAGATGAAACTAACAGATATTATTCTAGGTGAAAACGACAACCACAGAGAAAAAAATGTTGCATGATTCCAGTATATAGAATCTCTTTGTCTAGAAAAAAAAAAACAAATATTCAGAAAGAAGGACAAAAGTAATGGTTATCAGAGATAAGATTAAGAAGGAAGCAATGAGGAGATGTAGGTCAAAGGTTGCATATGTAGATAAGCATACTACATATGTAGATAAGCAATTCTAAAGTTATCAGGACATATTATATGTTTATACTGAAATATTGTGCTGTGCCCTATACAATGTACAATTATCACATGTTAAAAAATTTAAAAAATGTTTAAGACCTAAATAGTAACTATTTTGATTTGACCACTAGACACTCTGTATGTATAGTGTTTATCAAACAGTCACTCTGTGCTCCATAAAATTGTGCAATTAAAAGTATTGAAGAGAAACTATGTCCTCATGTGAAGCAAGCTCCACCATGCGGACCAGTAAGAGCCTCAGCCAGAAAAGAAATCACACCTTCCCCACTGAGCCAGCCAGTGCATGGACTGAAAAACCAGAAGAGCATCCCCTCCCCACCTGCTGATTCAGAGAACTCAGGGTGAAATGATAGCAACTGAAGGGAAGGAAATAGTTTGATGCTTGTATTAATTGGTTGACTCTGCAGGCCTGGGGCTGGTGGTCTGGGCATCAGCGTGGAGGATGGCAGTGTGCACTGTGTCAGCTGTGGGGTATTTCCTTCTGTCTTGTTTTTGAAGTCCAATTTTTTTTTCCCATTTTACTGTTCTGTTTTATCCCTGCATCTGGTAACCTGAGCAACTATTTTGAAGATAACAATGTGCAGCATTGTTCTCACTGTTTTGTTTTGTTCTGATTTATTGTTTTGTTTTACTCAATGTTATGCTTTGATTGGTTTTATTCTGTTTTGTTTTGTCTGATGGTGTAGACAACTATTGAAGACAGCAAGATGTATTATAGTACCATTGTTGATTTCTTATTATTCTGTTTTGAAGTTCTGTATCACTTTCACTGCTTTGTTTTGATTGGCTTTATTCTGTTTTGTCTTGTTGGGTTTTATCCTCTTTAAAATAAAATAAAAAATAATGAATACAAATAATTTTTTTATGATTTGGGAGCATCATTTGCAGTCTTGTGGTGGTCTACTCTACTTCTTGAAGCAAGGCACATTGAGAGATTTATTCTGGGATGTTTGGAGGCTTCTGATTTCATAGAACCTTTAAATACCAGTGCTGGCAGGGGTTTGATAAATCAAGCAACCTAAGGGAGTCTTAACCCAAAGTCCATGACTGAGCCAGGATGGAGGTCGTAAACTAGTGAAACAGGCTCATGATTTCACCCACTAGTCCAGTGCCTATGATAAAAAATTAGGTGAGAGCCACCAATATATTAGGTTTTTATAGTCATTCAACAAAGATTTGAGAGTACTTTTGTACATCAGGTTTTCTGGGTAAACATTTGGGGGAGAGCAAAAGTAACACCTTTTCTCTTTTTGAAATGCCTAACAGCTAAAAGAGAAGGCACAAAATTAAGCAAGCAACTGTCATAAAGTTTGGTTAACCTGTGACAGGAAAGCACAAAGGGCTGGGAAACGAATAACCACCATATCTCTCTTCCCCTGTGAGGTGTGGGGTAAGATACTGTCAGAACGGCGTATCAGAAGAAATTATATTTAGTTAGCGTTTGGCAGGTGAGTAGTAATTGGCCCACTGAGGAGCTGATTGTTCCCAAAAAGAACCACAGAATACACCCAGCAGCTTCATTTATCATAGTAACAAACTGAGACCTAAATACCCAGTGAAGTTTTCTTTAGCGATTTGAACAGAGCAGATATGGAAGTAAAGATTGATATGCAAATATAAAGTAGTTAACAAACAATGAAAACAAAGACCCCTCTGTTGCAGAATACCAAAAACAGTCATTTTCCCCCTCACCCAGGGTCTATCCAGCTACACTGGATTCTGGGAAAGCGCTATCTCACCTTCATAAGTGGAATCAATTAATCAGATCAATGAAGCCATTTTTTTCCATGGACTGTGGCTTTGGCTGATACGTTCTGATGCTTGGTCTATTGGGAGAGTTCCTGCCCCTACCTGCAAGTCTTTTTGTACCCATGGTACTGAACTCATTAGGGCCCTAAATATCCTATCCTTTCTCTTTAGGTTAGAATACAGAAAGACATTTTTATAATCCCACATTCTAAAGGAATTCTGGGGTGAAGGTTCTTGCTCATGAGTTGTGACATATTTTCAGATCAGATCTTTTCAGCTTTGCGTCCTGAAAATGCTGTCATGGAAATATTCACTCTTTACCCCTCTCTTCTCTCTCATGACACACACTCATTATATGACTCTATTACTCCAAAACTCTGAGGTTCTCATTTCAAGGAAATGAATATTAATAATAGCTGTAATTGCATATGAAATAAAACTTTTTCTGTCACCTCTTAGATATTTGGGTTCCAAAGGTCCAAAGATTATAAGGAATGGTGCTAGACACCTACCACCAAGACTTACTAAACATTGGTCAAAACCTTAAAAAGAATACTTCGCATAATTTAACCCAGATGGGACAATTTCAAGAGTAAAAGGGCTACAATTCATACTAAGTCAATAGGTACTAACTGCAATCTATGGTGATTTTTATCCTTGAATTCAACATCCACCTCTAGCCAAAGTGGAAGACAAAGATAAGGGTGTTGTTAACCCCCAGTAGCCAATGAGGGAAATCGAAGAGTGATCAGGAATTTAGTTTCCCTTGCTCCCTGGCTGATTACTGGAATAAAACAACTACAGTGGAAATGTATATATCGCCACATTCCACATTCCCAGACCTGGTGAGTATAAATGTCCACATTTCCAGACGTGGTGAGTATGATCTTAGTTGGAAAAAAGATTCTTGAATATATAATTAACTACCTGATAGTTTACCCTGAGCACCACTGGGCAGTGAGTTTGTTTAGACACTATCTGGAGTGTTGGTCAGGCTTGTGTTGAATGTTTTAAGATACACCATACACAGAAAACCGATGGAATAAATTTAATAAAAGTTTTGTTTCTATATTTCCTGTTAATTACCTTATAAAAATTAACAAAAATATACAATTTTTGGTCATCCTGTATTTAAATAATGGGACTGCTAAGTGGTTAAGGACCTTGAAGTGACATCATTTTGAATCATTCAGGTATGTCCTACGTCTAATAACAAACACCCTTAGAAAAGACAGAGGGAAGTACCGTGAGAACCCATTTCACTAAAAAGAAAAAGAAAATAAAACATAGGGAAAAAACAGATGATTTTCTTGGTTTTACTACTAGTTAGCAGAAATATTAGGATGTTCGAACTGGGGGATGGCAGAACTTGTGACTGATGAGAAATTAAAACTTACATTTCGTTTCTTTACTTTTTATTGTAAAAAATATTGTATTCATATGCAGGCATAGAGGAAATTGTATAATAAACTTTGTTTCAGCAATTAGCAGAAATGTGATCCCCCTTCTTTATTTACGGGTGCATGTCTTTTTGCCTGTGGTCTTTATTTTCTCTCATCTCCGTTTTGCTTTTGCCTTTGAAGACAGCCTAGAGGCTTCACAAGATCCTGTCTTGTGCTAAGATTCAGTAGAGACAAGAGTCCAAACCCCTGAGCCTCCAGATAGCGTGTTTCTCTTTGCTTTCCTCCAGAGGGCCCCAGGGATTCTATCCCTAACTAATCAGGCTCTAAAAAAGAAAGAAATCTGAGAAATCAAAAAACAGTTCAGAAGATGAACATAGACAGGCAAATTGAGAAACAGACTGTCTGGACCGAGAGCGAGGGTTGTAGACAGCATGTATATGGGGCTGCCCAACATGCAGCAGCTGCAGAAAAACCTAGGAGAGATTTTATATTCAGGGTACCAGCAGAGATCAGAATAGGCAGCACAGTGAAAAAAATCCAGAGCTAAAAGTCAGGAGTGGGTGTTTGTCCCAGATCTGCTCTTAATTTGCAATGCAACCTAGGTCAAATCACATCATCTTTCGGGTCTCCAGGGTCTTCTTTTGCAAAAATCAGCATTAGGAATTGACAAGCTAATTCCAAAATTCATCTAGAACAATGTCTTTGTACTTTTTGTCATCATCGTCATTAGTATTAGTATTACTGTCATCCCCAGGAGCCTTTAATATTTTTTCTAATTACCCCCAATGAAATATTAATACCACACATATATAGTACAGTATATCTGTTGATGCTTATGACTGAAAATAAGGGGCATTTTTGGGTCCCAGGTAACAAACTTAGGACCTTGTCCTTGCCAGGCAGTCACTTTTGCCACTGAGCTATATCCCCAGTCCCTAGAAATAAGATTTTTCAACTCAAAAATTAATTTTCACTCGTATAAGTGTGATAAAATCCTATTGTTGAAAATGCATGATCTAGAATATAAAATTAGCTCTAAAACACAGAACATGAAAACATTAAGAAAGATCATTTTCCCAATCTAACATCAACATGGCTAAAACTTAAATTAAGTACTGCACTGATACAGTAACAGGAATTTATTACAATCACCTCACCATTTCAAAGTCAGTGGATAAAAAAGAAATATTGACGAGGTGTTTCAGGAGAATTATATTCATTTGAGAAAAATTATTAGAACTCTGTACCATTTGCATAGACAAACTGTAGGTCAAATGAAGAGTTAAACCTATAAAGATGCCATGAATGATTTAGAAAAAATGCAGAAAGTATGCGTTACGTCATTGAGTTTGTTTATATGCAGACAGTATGCTTTCATATGCTTTTATTCTTTCCCTGGGATTCTAGTTTCACTTCACAGTATCATCTAAGAGAACACCTGATGGTCTCAGATTGTTCCAGCATTCCGAGTTCTCTGAACGCCTCTTTTCTATGTGCTTCCTCCCTCATGGAGGTTTCTTTTTTCTTTGTAGTTTGTAATTTTTTAGGACGAGCTTCTCTTTTGCAGGTTTGCATCCAGATTATGGAAACAGATCTATGAAGTTTTTTTTTTTCCATCTGTGTGCCTGGATCTCCAGAGATCCTGGATTCATATGTATGTTAATTAATTCTTGTTTGGAGGTCCCCTACCACATGGATAGTGTGAATTTGCATTCCATAAAGCTGCATAGCAGAAAGGTTCCGATTTTCTCCCAGCAGACATTTTCCTCTGCACTGAGGGCCTGCAGAAGACAGTGAAGTTCTACCCCTTCCCTTATGAATGATCTTCAAGGATTCCAACTTCATAAAAAGCTCTCAGCTCCAGCTACCTGCCTCCCACAGATGTCCCCTAGGTGCCATGCTGAAGCTTCAGCCACCGACTTGTGCTGGATTCTGAGACAGGCTGATAGCCACCCTCTGAGGCAGGTCCCATTTTCTCTCTGATTCATTTCCGCTGCTGGCACATCCATTTTGCAGCGTCAGACAGCAGAGAAACAAAGGTTCCCATAGCACAGGCGGAAAGGAGTAGAGGAGATGGTAGTTTAAAGTTGGATTATGGTGAATTTACCGTTTTGGCAAGTAGTGGGAGAGCAGGCCCTGACGTTATAATGCTTAAAGGGGGAATTAGATGGATGACATGGTCTGAATGTTTGTTTCCTTCTATAATTAATACGGAAAGCCTAACCCCCAAGGTGACGATACTCAGATGTGGGGACTTTGGAAGCCCATTGAGTCACGAAGGTAGAGCTTCATGACTGGGTTCAGTTCTCTTTTAAAAAACACTCTAGAGAGGCACAGAGCTCCTGGCACCCTGTGAGGATGCCACAAGAGGTTTCCATTTGTCAGGCAGAAAGGAGGACTTCATCACACACGTATCATGGGACTTCCGAGCTCCAGAAGCAAGAGAAATGAATTATTTTGTTTATAACCTACCCAGTTATGGTATTTTGTTTAGCAGTCAGAATGGACTAAGACTTTTGGTATGGTTAGCAAAAATTGAAATATGTTGTCTCATGATAACACAAGTATTTTGAAGGATTTCAGAACTTTTAAGTAAAATAGCTACTGGTATGTGAAAAAACAGGTTAGCAGTATGTGTAGTACAGTAATCTTAAATAAGACAAAAGTTTAAAACATTAATTGTTCCTATTTACCTTTCTATCTATACATCAGCCCCTCTATTTATCTAAATGAAGCACATGTCAATCAGAAGCCCCATGAACCCGATCAAGTTGTTTATCCTGTTTCTCACGTTCCTTAATCCCAACAATAAAAGTGGAGAAGTAATGGTAAATTAGGTTATGGAATATTTTTGAAGATTATGAATTGACCTGGGTTAAAATTTTTGAATGTGTATGATATTTGATAAGTGCTACGAGCTTTAACATTATTCTATTTCCTGCATAGAAAAAGTCCTGCAGAGTTAGTTAACAATTTTTTATGTCGATAATCTTGGGATAAAAGAGTGTGATTGAGTCAAGAACTAAAGTTTCATTTTCATTTTTTACTCATAGGGGAAAAAAACCCTTAGGATTTCTAGAATATTTCTGTAGGAAACGTATTCATGAATTTCTTATTTGATGTAAAATAGAATGATTTCTCTAAAAAAAGAGACTAACCCAGGATCTTTTCTGTGATGACCTTCTATGAATTTTACACTACTTTGTGGCTGCTTTGTCACTTTTCTCTCACCTGAAGATGCTGACCGTTGCTCTGTAATCCTACACTGCGAGTTATCTTGCTATGTGATAGTTCTGTCTTTCCAAGTAGATAATCAGCTATTTCAAAGCCAGCACTGACTCACAATTCTATTTGTAACCCACCACAATGAATACGATGTGGCAAACACAGCCAGTGTTTAGGTTACCTTATTAACCAT
>PVJX010044150.1:0-13308 GCA_004027295.1 Dolichotis patagonum
AGGGCCGGGTTCGGGCAAGCTGTGGGCAGGGTTGTTCAGCTGTACGCTCCGGCCGCTCAACCAGTCTTTTCGGTGTGGGTTTGGTCAGTCAAGTCGATCTTGGGCATGAATTCAGGTGGCTCGGCGACAGTGCAGTGCTTGCTGATCTTAGCTTCTCTAATGGTAGTCCTGGGACCTTGTATTCGAGCAGTTTCTTTCCCTTCAGTTTCTCCTTGGGTTGAGAGTCCATCTCCCTCTGTTGGGTCTCTCCAGGGTGTTCTATTATGGCATTTGAGCTGTCTCTCTCAGAGAGGCTCCATATCTTGCTACCTCCAGGTCTACCATCTTTCAATTTGGATAAATTAATCTTCATAATGTCAGAATGCAAATTTGAAGCATATGAAGCATATGAAGAACAAAAGGTATTTTCCATATCTTTTCTCCATAGGTAAAAATGGTTATTTTAACTTTCCTCAATGATATTTAACAACAAGAAAATTCCTCAGTGAATAAAAATCAGAGAAACAGACAGAGAAATAGAAAAAAATAAAATGTTCTAACTGATGCAACTATTACATCAATCACTGGGTTTTGAGAGACTATAGGATATTCATAGTTTCAAAGTACTATCTGACAGATAGTACTTAGTACTCAGTAACTGAACATAGGACAAGGTAACTTTATGATGGAGAAATCTAACAGACAACGTTTAAACCACATGACTGAAGTCAGCAGTGCCAATAAAAGAACAAACATGGATAGGATACAATGCATTTACTTTTAGATTCTAATATTCTAATTTTTCTATTGTTTAGAAGTATTTTCCACAAATTTGGAGGGAAAAGTGTAAATATTTATACATTTAATAAGTGTTCTTTGTAAATAAGCTAATACCCTTAGGAAAATCCTTATTTGCACAATGATCTTAGTATTACGTCCCTTGTTAAGGACACTTACAATAAACCCAGACTCATATAAGCTATACAATATTGGGGAAGGGAATGTAGACATTTCAAAATTTAAATACTTCCTGCTATGAGCTAATAATCAAACTCTGGAATCTTGTCAGAAAGTTAAGTGTCTGATGTGGAAAGTCAGTCTCAAATGTCCCTTTGATTTATCTGTCTTCTGCTTGCTTATACATCTTTAAATCTATTAGCCTACCTAGATTCTAGATGAAATCTCTAACATGCAATCTTGATTTGATAAAATTATGCTCTGTACTGGTTCACAAATAAAAGATGAAGATTAATACTATTTTTAGTATGATTACTTTAGTAGTATAAGTGAACTAAATGTTCACTTGACACACATATAAACATAATATAGGACATAATAATGTATCTTTTATCCTAAAAAATTTCTTTTTAAGTACTCATAGGAAAAAATCTCAATAATTTTATTTTAAAAGTGCACATAACCTGAAATACCAGAAAATTCTAAACAATATGACTATTTAAGATAATAAACCTTTAATCTAATACGGGTATGTAACCTTGAACAGCTCTGAAAATGTCCTCTGAAATAGGATTCTGCCTATCTACTTTACAGTGTTGCAGTTAGGTTCAAATGATATGGTAGTTATTACACTATTACTATTACATAAAATCGCTATAGCTCACAATCAATACACTAATACACTAACAATAACTCCTTTGAAACAAACTGAAGGACTGTAAGATAGAGTGATCTGAACAGTTGATGTATATGCTAAAAGGATGGTTTCAATAATTAAGTTATACCCAAAAAAGTACAGGAAGAATATAAGAGAAATTTTAAAATATGCAAAATAGGAAGTTTCACAGAATATGTAAGTTCTCATCAGAATACTCAGAGAGAAGCATAGGGAGCAGTATGACGGGGATGGGGATACAGATACAGGCAACTGTGTTCACCTCCCTGCGGGAATGACAGGATTTGGGACACAGTGCAGATCTTTGGGTTTTGTTTTATTTTTTTACCTACAGAGTATCATGCTATAATTACCTTGTCCAATCTTGGGAGAGTGGTTCAAGGTATTTTTCAGTAAGTCTGCATACTACCAAAGGAAAGGAATGCTGTAAAGTAACACTATAAGCTTTATAATCAGTTCTGGAGTCCACTACTTAACAATTATTTGACCTTGAGCAGGTCTCTTCATTTTTCTAAGCTTCAGTTTCTTATTCTGTAAGACAGAGATAATAATGATATCTACCTCATAAGACAGTGAATACTAAATGCCTGATAAATGGTAGTTATTAACTTTATTATTGAAGATGAGATTTTTTTAACATTTTGAGTAATGTCAATGTATACTTTAAAGTTAAAACTATAAATAGTATTAGGAAAAGCATCAAAGAATTGGGATCAAATATTATACCCTATAAAATTAGAAACTATGATTTTGCAGTATCATAAAAAGTCAGACCATTCTCCACCCCACACATACACAAAGTAAAAAAAAAATTCTAAAAATAGCCTGGGTTTTCTTCATAAGGATGTCATCTTGAAATGAAATACCCTCTTATCATAGAAAGCAAGTGCAGGACAGTGTATCATAAATAAGACTATAAAAGTCTACTGGTATATGAGCTAAGAAAAAATTCCTCTAGAAAAATGAATAGAGGTTTCCTTCAAATTTGAGACTGTGGATCTACTCTTTAGTGACTGTTTCTTTTATACTCCCTCACAGTGAAAAACACTTCCTTAGAAAATTGTAAATGAACTTTCAACTAAAAAAATTGTAAATGTATTTGCTTCTTCTAGAAAAGATCAATTTCATAAAAGCATTATAAACAAAAAATGAAGGGCCAGGGATTTAGCTTAGTGGCACAAGTGCTTGCCTGGCAAACACAAGGTCATGAGTTAGATCCCCACTATCAAAAAAATAAAAACAAAAAAATCCGACCCTCAAGGAAAGTACTCATATAGTCTTTCTAGTACTCTTCTCGTTTTGGTATGTATATGTTAAATTTAATCCAGTGTCTAAAAGGCATTTCAAAATAAACTGAAGTCAGACTGACAAACACAGATATCTCAAAGCCCTGCTACAAATTCAAGGACTATGCATACTATACATTTTATGAATTAAAGAAATATACAGGCTAAATTAAAAAAAAAAAAGAAATATTCAGGCCATGGAATTTAGTTTTCTGCAAGACAATCCTGCAATTTTTTTTATAGTAACGGAGAAAAATATAATATAGTAACAGAGAAAAATATATATAACGGAGAAAAACAAACTATGATAATGATATAACAACTTTTATCACTAGGCTACCTGATTTTCCTCAGATAATGAGATTTAAGTATAACAGAAAACAAGATTTACAGTTAGATAAAAAAAAATCTGAGTATCTAAAGGTAATTATTAGGAGTTACAAAATGGAACTATTCGTTATCAACTCTTCATACATTGTATATAAGTACCTCCTTGCGTGTGTGTATGTATGTATGTATGTATGTGTGTGTGTGTGTATATATATATATATAGTATTCTTTCCATATAAAACAAAATCAACCACTATATAAAAATCTCAAAGCCTGTGAATAATTTAGGACTGTAAAAATTACTATTCAGAAAAATTACAGGGAAAAATCTAAGTATGCAATGTAACTTGGTAAAAACTTTGGTTAACGGACAGTAAAACAAAAAGATCAATCATAACTTCCTATCTTAGTGCTATCCTCAAAGTAAAAATCTCTATAGATATTTTTTCCTCATGAGAGTATCATAACACACAAAAACAGTATGTAACTCATTAGTATTTTCTCAGTAACTGAATAAAAAGAGGATTATAAATTTGAGAAAAAGAATATATCAAGTGAATTCCATGAATTTTGCAGTATTATGGGGAGTGCTAATTCAAAAAATTAATATGCCTGATACGTAAGACTCATGTTCCTGTGCCTGTGTTCATATTAATTGAGACAAGAGTATCACATTCAACACTTCACTGTCCTTTAAGAAGACAGATAAAAAGTTCTGATAATCTAGTTCAATCAAAATATTGTTATGAGAATTCTCTTTCTCTTTTATCTAACTCAATACATGGAAGATATACCAAATTATAATAGCCAAACATACATGCAAAATTACCCTGCAATTAAGATAATTGCCGGTACCAAATGTTTTTTAAGTCCTACAATAAAACCACCTCACAGACATTTAATGGTATGTCATTTGGTAAATGAAAGTTTCCACAAAGTAAGAGCAGTGAGACTTAAAAATTATGCTACTGAAAATTCTGGCTGAAAAAAAGGAAACTCTGGATCATGTTGGCAACACTAATTTTACTTGAAGTTACTACAGCACTAAATAAAATGCTGAGCCCAGCTCATAAAAATGTATTCAGTTGGCCCTAGACAAGGCATATTCTTAAATAACATAAACACTTTTAGTTCTTGAACTTGATTTAGGTTACATGCCTAAAGTTACAGTAAAGGGCCAAGAATTATAGCTCAGCAGCACAGCACCTGCCTGAGTTCAATACCCGGTACCAAAAACAAACACACATACATACATGAGGTTACAGAAGAATAAAATCCATGGGCATGAGGCATTATTGAACATGTTTGGCAGTTTTGACTCAAATTAGTCTAGTACTTTGACAATAAATTCAATAAAAAATAGGAAAACACGGGAAAATGCAAGCTTCAACACCCTACAGTTTTCTAAATGTGCTACATTTTTCACCAAATGGACACATATTAGTAAGATTTGCACAATCTCATAAATCTTCAAATAAAACCATATACACACAAAATGTAGGCTGATAAGAGACACAGAAAAACACATACACATTTGCACACAGATCTGTACCTTCATGGCATGGATTTCTTCAAGCAATCGTTGCGCCCGTCTTTGATTTTTTAACAGTGCATCTTCAGTACCCCTGCAAAAAATGATATATAAGCAAGTAAAGCATTAATTTTAATTATATCATAATGAGAGTTTTTACTTTAAGCCTATTGTATTCCCTTTTTTTTTTTTTTTTTTTTGGGTACTGGGGATCAAACTCACAATCTAGCACTTGCCAGGCAGGTGTTCATGCCACTAAGCTAAATCCCCAGCATTCCCTTTTCTTTTCCCCACCCTAACACATACGCCAATTTCATAACCAAATCCAACCGTTTGCAACTAGTAAATAAGCACTGCCTTGGTGTTAGATCAGTAACTGAGTTTGCCTTCTTCAGCCCCATATCTGGAAGGTAACACTTTTTAATCAATCAATCAATCAATCAATCAATCATATTACATTGTATTTAATGTAATATATGCTTCATAATCCATAAGGATTCACTATCAGTTTATTAAGTGAAAATTTATTCTCTGGAATTAAAAATTAAGGGTTAAATATCCGATTTAACACTTATTTTAAATAGGAGAGCTATTTCTGGAACATTTGTTAGAAAAGAAAATTAACCAGAAACAAAACACATTTGAAGGCTTTGTAAATATTCAGGCTTAAACTACAAGAATTATAACTACTGTATTTACTGACACTGTTTATGCTGAAAAATATAAAAATACTTTTTCAAAAATTTCATGGCATACAATAAACTGATTAAGTACTTCACAGGTTACTAAAGGTTTCATAATACACAGTAATTCAAGAAAAAAATGATATAAAATCTTCGTAACTGACTCAAGGTATTACTGTTGGCGTAAAATTATAATGTAGGAACACATTTGCAAGATAGCAAACTTACAGATATTTCATGATTAGTTAGAAGTCTCTGACCAAGTTTCTGTTCTGCTGTTTCTGCTGAATTCAATTGACCTTGACAGTGTCTAAAGCCCAACTCTGTAAGAGTCCCCTCCCCAGTGTTCCTACATTAAGGTAATGCCTTTATGGCATGCTCACTCCATAAGGGACCCCTCCCCTTGTTTCCAGAGTGTTTTTATATTATGATAAAAAATTCCTCTGTTTCAAGACTAGTCTTCCTGTCAATATATGACTCAATATTAAGTCACCAATTATATAATGTTTTGTCACTTGCTTTGTATGTACCTCCCCCTTCTAAATTCTATATAAACTAAACTCTTCCTAAATTCATGTTGTTGCCTTTAAGGAATTATTCTGCAACAGTCCACTGGTGTGAAGATCCAAGAGTCCATTGGTGTAAAGATTAAATGCTGCCTTATCTCCTCAGTGCAAAGACTCTTCCTTTCGGTTTGTTTTGTTTGGTTTGCAACAAACAAAACAAATTTGTTGGGAATTTTCCTGCAACATTACCAGGCTTAAATCTGTTATTACCATCTTAACATATTCTGAAAAGACTAAATGGAGAGTTTTCCATCCCATGTCTTAGGCAGATAGTCCAAATCATATAAGGACATGCTGACACTAACACATTCTCTATCATGCAGGTCATTCTCTATATATAAAACCACGTACTGAACAAGATATTTAATTATTTCTTTATATCCCACCCTGAAATTTTGAGTATTTTAAGTAAAAACATTTTTAGACATTTTATTAGTCACAAGATCATCAATTTAAGCAACTGACTTTTTTGACTTCAGCCTGCCAACACTCCTGACAAGTTTTCTGATGATCAAAACTCGTATTCTCTTCACTTCTTTTCTCATTTTCACAACCTTTGGGGAAAAAAGCCAAAATTAAAGACACAACTTAGAAACAAGTACAATTAACTTTGAGTTTTAATATTATATACTTGGTCAAATAATAGTTTAACCACATTCCTAGTTTGAAGAAATCAAAGTTCTTCAAACAGCACAGGAATAAATCAATAGTCTAAAAATGATTACAAAGGGGCTGGTGATACAGCTCAGCAGCACAAGCGCTTGCCTCACAAGTGTGAGGTTTTAAATTTGATCCCCACTACTCCCCCCAAATTATGAACTCACCTTACTCTTAATATTTTTCTTTAATCTGATTATGTTTAACACCTCCGCTTACACTCAATGAAAGTCAAGTATCTGGTTTTAGTCAACACTACATCTTTAAATCTAAAATGCAATGATGTACAATATGTGCTCAATGAATATTTGTTCAATAAATTACCTGAAACATAACAGTATTTATTTTTCAATTCACTCTTTCAAATCAAATGCATACTAGATTAAAAGAACATAAATAATCAGGGTTTTCTTCCTGTCAGATACATTAATACCTTTGGAATTTGTTTCAAAGTTAAATATATTTAGGAAAAACATTCATATACAGTATTAGTGAAGTTTTAGACAAGGTTTAATTGTCAAAAAGAATTCATTAGATAGGCTTATAGTATATTTATAAGTTAATTCATTCATAGCATAAATAAGTGATAAATTACATTACAATGTGGTAATTAGTATTTCTAACTGCTGAACTTTGCAGGTACATTAGATTACAATACATCATTTACAAACTATTAGTAAACTGCACTGGACAGAGTTGGTCCTTGGTTATATTCTAATCATGAAAAAGTCTCCAGTTCTAAAGTTTCAATTTCAAAAGTACCATGTTTGTTTTTACTGTGTAAGAAAATTCTAAAAGCAAAATTTTTATGCCTCATAAACTTAGTGTTATATAATACCCCAAAAACACGTTTCTAGTTTAACTTTCTCACTATGCAGTGGCAGCTGAAAAATTTGAAAAGTTCAGTTTTATCAAGAAGTATATTCATTTCACATAAAAATGGAACTGAACATTTTTTCATAACTGCTCCCTCTAAACAGTTTTATTTTTGCAAATCTGATGGCTAGCAACTTTTTAGTTAGTTTTAGATGTGACTTATCAGCAGACAGGCACCAAACACCCAACACTGCCACAGCGCCAAGGCAGTGCTTAAAAGCAACACACTGGCAAATTCTCCAGCCAAAAGCAAGCAGAACTATCATTGCTGGGACTATGGAAACAGTATGATACTGTTTGGGAAGGAAAGAGGAATAAAACATACTAATGGAAATAAAATATATCGACAGAGAAGAAACAAAATGAAAGAAAAGTGTAAGGAAAGAGTGTGAAGACAGAAATTCAACAAAAACTATGTGTAATCACAACCAAGACTGATACATTTAGTTGACGGATTCCAAACAGGAAGGAATGTATTTTATGAGATCAAAAGAGAAAGACTTAAAACTTGTACCATCGACTGTACAGGTGCTGAGAGAAGATGTCAACAGTCTACCCAGAGAGATAACCTGGTAAATTCTGAACACAGTCAGGGCAACTTGGATCACTTTTACAGCAAACACCACAAGAGTGTCATTACACTAACAAGCCTGCTAGAAAATGGCCACAGGAGTAGATTAAAAAGAGTCGACTCAGACACAGGAAGGGAAAGAAGCAAAAGCAGGCAGTATCCAGCTAAGGCAAATTCCAAAGAAAAAAGAAAGACTTCTCTAGCTCTGAGACTTCAAAATCTAACCTGTCCTTCGATAACTAAATTCTGTGGATGCATCACAGCCCAACAGTGAATCATGCACTAAACCCACTTTCAGACCAGCTGATGATGATCAGTACACAGGAAAAGAATGTGTTTTACAATGTGAGTATACGTTTTTCTTAATGGAAATCAGCTTTTGAGAGAATGAGCTATGTATCTGGGTATACAATAGTAACAAATTTCTGATATACAGGGCTGACAACTAACTTCAAACCACACACAAAATTAAGACTTCTGAAATCACGTTTGCTGGCTACCCGCTAGCCAGTCAATTAACAAGCTGTTACTGATACAGATTATTTATTTATTTTTATCTTTTTGAGACAGGGTTTCAGGATGCAGTTCAGGCCGGCCTTGAACTCACTGGGAAGCCCAGGCTGGCCTCCAGCCAAGAAGCCCAGAGGCAATCCTCTGCCTCACTCTCCGGAGTGCTGGGATTACAGGTGTGCCTCACCATGCCCACCCAGCTACTGATACAGTGATTTTGATACATATCTGGATTAACCTGTAACAAAAACCTGATTAACCTGTAACCAAAACTCATGGCCCCCATCAGGAAAATCTGCATATACATGTGTCTCTCAGAATACATCGGACCCTCTGATTATTCATTCACCTGTAACAGAGCTTTCAACATTACAAACAACCTGCTGCAGCATGCATGCCTTAGATTTACCACCACTGACGGGCAAACAAACAACAACAAAAAGCATAGGACAATGTGTTCTGAACCTGAAGCCATGAGCAAACAGGCACTCTCAGATCTTACTGGTAGAAATGTCAACTGTATACTCTTTTAGAGGAAAATCTGGCAACACTTGACAAGAGCCCTACTTCTAGCAATCATTTAAAAGACACATCCAACAACAGACAATTATGTAAATGATTTCTTCTTGCATACAAAGCATATACAGTCTAAAGCATATGTAAGACTACTAAAAAAATAGTAGTTCAAATAAATGCAGAATATAGAATTTTAAATAAGTCCAGAAAACGTGCATGCATTACCGTGGATAAATCCTAAAAATGTTTGGTGAAAAAAGTTAACAGAATAATATGTACATTACATTAAACAGTGTAACATCACACCCAAAATTTAAAAATATATAAAACTGCACTGTGCACTAGGTGTAGACACATATATGTTACAAAATTATGAAACCTACAGATAAATAAACACACCAACTGACCATGGTGGTGCATGCCTATGACCCAATACTTGGGAGGCTGAGGCAGGAGGACTGCTCTAAGTTCCAGGCCAGTCTGAGCTACACGGTGAGTTTATGGCCACTCTGAACCACAGAATGAGACCCTTTCTCAAAGACAGAAAGAGAGGGGGCTGGGGATTTAGCTCAGCGGCATAAGTGCCTGCCTTGCAAGTGTGTGGTCATGAGTTTGATCCCCGGTACCGATTAAAAAAAAAAAAAGAGAGAGAGAGAGAGACAGAGAAAGACAAACACCAGAAAAATAATAATTACACCTGAGGTGCAAAGGAAGACGAATGGAATAAAATATTATATGACAAAACATTTGCTAACTGCTAAACATAGGAAGTAGAGTACAAGTGCATTGTTATATCAGGTTCCACATGTTTGAAGTATTATGGTTTTATAAAAAGAATCCTAATTTAGTCATTCATATAACTTATGGCTGAATTACAGGTCTTCTCCTGAGCAACAATTTAAGACAACTAGAATGCTCAGTAATTACCTAACTTAACCATTATTGGACATATGCTGCTACCTGGCAAACTTACAGAAAAATTACCAATCAAAAACTGGTTTTTCTTGGGAATGGAACAAACCCTAATTTACTATTTCAGAATAAATTATCAAAAAATACTATAAATCCAATTATGAATGAGTTTTGTAACTTCCTAAATACATACAAACATGGTTCTTTACATGATTTTACCTTTTACAATACAGGGAGGAAATCCATTTTGTTCTTTGGTGTTTTTGTTTCTATCTTTACTGCAGTACTCCCTTATTCAAGCAATGTATGCTCTAGGATAAGCAACAGGTGCCTTGCCCTGTAGATGGCACCATCCCTATATGTACCAAGTGTTTTTTGCTAAACACATCTGCCTATGATAAATTTGTATTTACAGTGATTAATAAATTAGACACAGAGATTAACAAAATCAACTGATAATAAAATAGAATTACAACAATATACCAGAATAAAAGTTGCCACTTATGTTATATTTAAATAGGTGTTACTTGAACACAAGCAAACAAAAAGAGCTACATGACTAGTGGGGATAGAATGCAAGACGTAGCCATCCAGGCCTAAGCGATAATTCCCAACTGAGCTGCACATCACTATGATCAGAATGGTGAACAATTTAAAACTTCATGAATTGTTTATTTCTGGAATTTTCCAGAAATTTTCCAGTGTATTTTCAGAATTACACTTGACCTCAGTTATCTGAAATGACAGAATGCAAAACCAAGGATAAGGCAGGTCTAACATAAGCAATGCTAGGTCATTTTCTAATGGGCTTATTCTATCAAAGAATAATACACTAGTTTTCTACAAAGACTCGTGCCCCTTCTTTGGAATCAAAGTACTCCATCAAATCACTGTACCCAGTAAATCAAATGTTACACATCACTGTTGCCAGAGAAACATAACTACAATAAATCCAGGTTTTTTTTCAAATTCTTGACTCACTAAACATTACAGCACTGTTGTATTCAACTGTGCATCCTTCCTTTTATAGCTTTAATGAAAAAGGAGGAAACAAGTCAATATTCAGGAGATTCTCCTCTCATCTGAACACTAGTGACAAAAGTTGTGCTTTGTGTTTCTATTTTCCTAGTATTTACTTATTACTTGCAGACAAGGATTATGCTAGCAGTTTGGGAAGTTATGATAATAAAGCAGTTAAATTTTTTACAGGAAATTTACATGAAATTCTGAGGAAGATAAAGCATTCAATAATTGTAAGATGGAATAAAAAGTGATGGCTTGTTTCTAAAAACAGTAAAAAAAATTTTTACTTTACAAGAATAAATTATTTTAACAATCCAGGGTTTGGAAGTAATTTGTAAATTAGTCTTTATTCTTGAAAAATTTTTTATAAAAATATAATTATTAAGAATAGAAGACATGGAATGATCTTTCCAATTATTAAGAATAAAAGACATAGGAAAAACATTCTGGGAAATTTAACATAAAATTAGACTACCATATAATTTTTAAGGCAACAGCTATATTTAAAATATATTTAAAACTATAATTAAAACTTATAAGCAAGAATTACTAGGAACTAAATCACAGCTATGATCAGAGACCTCAAAGGCAATTCCACAGAGACTTATAAACTTGGAAGTTTGGTGAAACTTACAAATTCTGCTCTCTATAGTTAACAAACACAAAATTGTACCTAAATTCAGGTGTTATACCCTCTGCAATATACATCTGAATCCCAATTAAGAAGAGGTAGTCTATTAAGGACCATTAAACAAACAGGTATTAGAGACATGATTAGCAAAATTTAAAGCCAGTAGAAGGGACTGTCTTTGTTTAATCTTTATCAAAATAGCTCAGTGGGTTCTAAAAATGCAGTGATGTGATAGACGTTTTGAAAATAGTACTGTACTCCAGCATTAGTATGCAAAGTTAAGAAGTCACTTTAAGTAGCTGGGAGAGACTAGTACAATAGATCTAGTTGGCAATATAATCTGAACTGGTTGGCAATATAATTTAATTTATAACAGTGGCAAAAAGATCTGAAACAGTGAATTGAAACCTTTTAGGATACGTTTCCTTTTTGAATAAGTAGTTGTCACTTATCTTTTTCCCTTTTGTGAGATTTTCTCTCAATTTCCAGGAGCTATTTTTTAGTAATAAGACACAATGGCATTCATCTGTCATATCTGTTTTATTTTCTACTTAATTGACTTTTTTTGGTATTTTTTTCAATTTGCATATAGATAAATTTACACGTGACTCTATTTTTCTCTTTGTAGTTTTCTCATTAATTTTAAATATCATCTCCATTCTTTTGTACTTTTTATCTCTTGCATATAAAGATATAATTTTAGTGTGTGATGCATATACTTTCTGGTTTGATAAATTCAATCATTCATCTGGCAAACATTTATAGAGCATGTGTGTAGTAGGGATAGGTGTATAAACAAAGGAAAACAGAAACATGTATTCCAAGAATAGAAAGGACCTGATTGTATAAGGAACAGACACTAGAATAAGATGAGTTAGCAAAAGTTTCCTATAAAGGTCAAACTTTAGCTGTTGAGAAGATTCCTGGATGTTAGGTAAGTAGAAAAAAGTTGTATATAAATGATTTCCTATCATCACTGCAATCAAAGTCAAAATTAGACAATTAAACAAAATGCTAACAAATGTTTCCTGTGAATTCTCAAGGACATCTTTCTGATTTATGATCCTTTATATATCATAAATAATTTAATGGAAAATGTTATAACCCGAAAAACTAGATGACGTCTAGAAGGGGAGAGGGTTTAAAACAGCGCTTTTTATTTTAGCTGGCACCAGCGACACAGACTCGATGGACCTTGCAGTCTGTGCAATTAGGTTACATTGGTATGGGGTTTATAAAGGAAAAAACCTCAAAGTATGAGTGGGGAGGGTTAAGGGTGCAGGGGCTCTGTTTGTTCTCTTATTAGGTTTTTAGGACAAACCTTAACAGAGGCAGCTGGATTTACAGGAAATTATAATTGGTGACGAGCCGATAACAGGAAACTTTACAATTCGTGGTTAATTTACGGGTATCTTATACAGTACAAAGGCTACAACTTTAAAGCCTGGCGGTGGGCCAATTCCTGAAAATTTACAGAGTACAGAGGTCACAGCTGCACAGGATAGGGAGTCTGACCAGGCATCTGGAATTTTAGAAGGAACAAAGGTTGGAATCTAGGATAATAGCAATGGCGCATACAGAACAGAATGACAACGCTCAGGTTA
>PVJX010044151.1:0-13317 GCA_004027295.1 Dolichotis patagonum
AGGGGGAAGTCAGGCTAGGGGCGACGGGGGTGTTAGGGTCAGAGCTTGGTCAGCCTGTCCTGGGAAATGTTTGTTTACAGTCAGCTATGGGAACACCTTGCGGTTAAGCTAGTGGAAAGTCCCTTTCTGACTTCCGGGAAAGTAGGGGGCGGTGGGCACATTTTTATATTAACCCACATTGACACATTAACCCTTTCAAAACATGTTTCAAAATATGTTAGAGACACACATAAGCTGCCATTAGTACATATTGAGGTATACTTAGCCCAAATGGTGATTCAAGGAAAATTGCCTGGTATAGATGATATGTGAACCAAATGGTAAAGAGATGCTTAGATCTGGGAGGTGAAAATAGATGGAAGAGGCTAGGGAAAGGAAACAATGTAATCAGAGCATCAAAGTATTAGGCACCAAGGAGCATGCGCCTATCTAGAAGCTGTCTGAACTACAACTGTTCCAAGCGTCAGTGGTAATGGATTTGTCTTAGACCTGTTAAGGAACTGGAACTTTATCTTTTAGTTAAGGAGGAGCTATTTGTCACATTTTAAAAATATTTGTGTAATTTTCAGTTGATAAATAAAAACTATTAAAATTTTCAAAAGAACTGAATTCTGTGGATTATTCAATTTTTATTCAAATTATGCACATGAATTTGGCATAAGATCATTCAAAGATCTGATATTCTTAAATTAATCACAGATTTATAGACTATGAGAGTCAGGAAATCATAAAGCCTATGAAATATAAAGCAAGATACAAAACTGCAAATAAAATATAATCCCAAATGAGGACACACATATCCTTGGGACATGGTTGTCAGAATACAAAACATTTTTATTTTTTCCCTTATGTTCTTCTATATTTTTAACAGCTTGCTACAATGCACATAAACTACATATATCCAATAAATAACGTTAAGCATCATTTGAAATGTTGATGGTATAAGTAGTAGAAATGGTGAAAAACTCTCTTTACACTCATCTTTTCTCTTCTTTCTGGTCACATTTAATCAACCCATGAGAGACAAGGATGACATACAGAAGTTATTACACAATTAAAAGATTCAATTAAAGCATAGATACATGGAGCTTCTGAGGGACAATTAAAAGAATGAGAACTGCAGGGGAAGAAAACCAACAGAGATGGGATATGACCAGTTAGCAACTGGAAAATATCTAGTGGGAAGACTTGCTTGTACTAAAAACTAAAGAACAGAAGATTAAATTGCAGCCAGAGGGATTGAGGGTGGGGCTATTCCAAGCATTATTGATAATAAAGATTATCAAACCCTGATGTGGGTCACAAGGAATTATTGTTCAGCTACACAGGAGTGATTTTATGTCTAGGTTTATTTACAGGTAGGGAGATAGAGCAAATGACTTTATACAGTACTATTGAGCTGCAAAATCCCATGATTTGATGTTTCAATGGAAAAAATAATAACATTTTTAGAGGAAAAATGGGCAATTAGAAGTAGATGAGGGCGGTAACTATTTGTATTTTCACCACTTCCTCCTGCCATATCCACTGCTAAGAGACGTGGGTGTAATCAGAACACAACTGAGTATTAGCTGTTGTTACCACATAATGATCATAAACAGATAATTTTTTTATCACAATGCAATGGATAAGCCTCCAAAGTTTCTTTTCAGATTAGGTCTCTACTAGTTCTTAAAATACACCATCCCCAAGGAATTTTAACTGACAGAATCCTGCAAATGATGAGTCTTGGAACTGGAGCTTTGGGAGATTGGCTCAGGCCCAGGGAACTATTTAGCTGATGCTATGCTCTGAAATCACCCTGCAGAGCTTCTAAGTGCCAAATGCAATGCCAATTCAATGGCTTGACTACAGAGTTAACAGGAACCCAGAAAGCCTGTTGTAGTACATGAGTTACTGTTGTTGCTCAGCTAGGGAATTGTTACATTGAGTAACAGATCTCTGTGCCCTAGACAGAAATACTGAGCCCAGCTGGAGAAGGTGTGGGGAGTTTAGGGACTTCAAAAGCATTTGTGGGTAAATGCTTTGTTAAATACATTCTCAGGATGAATGTGAAAGTCCCTCTTCCAAAAAATTTCTGGTTTAGATTAATGAATGGATGCTTTTAACTTGGAAAAAGTCATTCTTTAATTCTACAATGAAAGCTAAAGCTTTCAATTCAGCACTGTTGGAAAGGAGAATAGGATGCTGGTATAAAGCCTCTACACTAAGGTGAATGTGCAGGTAGATGACTCTCATGGATACCTGAACAAGAAGATGCCCTCTCTTCAGAGTTGGGGTTCAACACAGAAGCAAGGAAAAGTACTTGTTTGGCATGGTTAACTTACTCCATTTCCAAACTTGGCATCAAGGCAGCATTTTAAAATTTCAAATGTGCACTGTTGTATGTATGGTTCATCAGTATGAATGCACATGAACACAGTTTCATTACATTTAAATTTTGTGAGGAAATAATGCTTGCTGGGCACCCAAGAATGGCAGACATTATACACCTGTTGTTTCACTCCATCACTAGAAACTGATGCTCAGACACATTAAGTTTTTGCTTGAGATTTTAGAACATGATAAAATCTGGAAATCAAATCCATTTGGGGATGGATGAGGCCTGGGTCTCTTACCCAGATTTATAGCATCTGCAAATGTGGTAATAGAAATAGTCATTGTGTTTGGGGATAATCTTTTAAACATAATAATTTTAGTATAGTTCATATTTTTGTGACTTTGTCATTTCTATATTCTTTATTTCCCATGATACCTAAAATTGAATGAGATTGACCCTCCCTGGAGTGATGAGAGATATTGTCTCTGTTGCTTCAGAATAGTCATAATTTGGCTAATAATAAATGATTTCTCTAGAATGCACATCTGATTGATGTATTTAAATCTATTCAATAGCTCCCACTTTTATCTAAAGGCCAGCTTGCTTAGCATTTTATTTAATAACATGATCTTATCTGACCTACCTGATGGCCTCTTGGGTGATTTTATTCCATACAGCTCCTGAGAGCCTTGCTGACTTTCTGACTGGCTGTTCTCCAAAGTGTCATGCTTTTTAATAACTTTGTTATGTAAGAATTTTGGTCCTTCTGCCTGGAATTCTTTTTCTACACTTCTACCTGGATAACTGCTACTCCTCCTCTAGAATAGCTGTTTAACATGCTAGGATGGGGTGGAGTTAAGTATGTGAGATGTAGTTGGGAGGCAGAAATACACAGTTTAAATAAAATCGAAATGGATTAAAGATCTAAACATTATAACAGAAGCACTTTAATCTTCTGGAAGACAGAATAGGTAAAACACTTGAAGACATAGATGTAGGCAAAGACTTTCTGGATAAAATTCTGGTTACACAAGAAATAATACCAAGGACCAACAAATGGAGTCATATCAACTTAAAAAGCTTCTGTACAGCAAAAGAAAGCCCAAACAGAATGAAGAGACAACCTACAGAGTGAGAAAAAATTTTGCCAGGTACTATTCTGACAAAGAACTAATACTTAATATAATATATACAAATAACTAAAAAAAATTAGACCCCCCCATTTGATGACCCAAACCAAAAATGGGCATCTTAAATGAAGAGACACTTCCAAGATGATGAAGAACCACAGTCAATATGTATAGGAAGACATTTTCAACATCCCTGGCTATTTGGGAAATGCAAATTAAAACAACACTGAGATTTCATGTCACTCTGGAAAGAATGGCTATCATTGAGAAATCAACCAATAACAAATACTGGCAAGGCTGTGAGGAAAAAGAAATACTTTTTCATTGTTGATGAGAGTATAAATTGTTATAGCTACTATAGAAATCAGTATGGAGAGTCCTCAAAAAAGATTAAAAATAGAAATTGCCTTTGACCCAGCTATTCCCCTTCTAAGTATCTTCTCAAAAGAGTTAATGACATCAAACCACAGCAATATATATGTATCTATGTTTGCAATAGCAAAATTCATAAAATTGATAAATCTTGGAAATAACCTATGTGTCCCTTAACTGATGAATGGGTAAAGATAATGTGGTACAGGAACACTTTGTTTGCAAACAATTTGGTTCACAAACAGAATTGTTTGACAAAATTTTGTTTTTGTTTGCCAACTCTGCATTGGATGACAAACACAACTGTGGTCATCTTTCTCACACCAATATGAATGTGGCTATTTCCAGAATCATGGAACAAATTAAGTTCATGAACCAAGATACCACTGTATTTATACATAAAGGAGTTCTATTCTGCTGTAAAGAAATAAACGAGTCATTTGTTGAAAAACAAGTGCATCTTCAGAACATAATGTTAAGTGAAGTGTCATGGTTTAGGTCGGTGGCCTCCAGGCCTCATGTATTTGCATTGTGCATTTGTGATTGGTTCATTGTCTAGCACTTGGATTGGTGGTGTCAGTGCTACACCCTCCCAGGGAGTGGAGCCAGGATGTGATGTAATGGCAGGAAGAAGGTGTGTCTCTCTCTTGCCAGTTTCTGCTTGCTGTTTGCAGCCACCATGAACTGTGGCCCCGCCGTGCCACCCTGCCTTGGATCCAACTGAATATGGACTGAAACCTCCAAAAACTGTAAGAAATAAACCTTTCCTTTCCCAACTTTGGGCATCAGGTATTTTGTCTCAGCGATGAGTAAAAAGTAACCAAGACATGAAGTAAATCCAACATATGAGTTTAAATGTAGCATGGTTTCTTTTATATGAAAAACTCAATTGCAAAGTAAAAGGAGAAATTATTATTTTCCAGAATAGACAATGTAAGTAAAAGTGTACTTTGGTTTACTATAATTTTCTTATTTGTATTATGTATTTTTGACCCAGTAGTCTGATTTTTAATCTGTATATATGATAATTGGCTTTGTAATAACTTATAAGTTTAACAAATGAATCTGATGCTGGCAAAATAAAGAACAGGTGAAGGGAAGGGAAAAAGAATCAAATGTATTATGTACATATTCCAATTCCCTATAATAAATATAATCATTATATACTGCAAACATGTACTAATAAATATTTTAAAAAGAAATATATAGTTTAACTACATATGGTGAAAACTATCTCTGAAAATATGTTAAACCATCACAAAACACATACTACATGGTTTGTTTATATAATCTTGTACATAAAAATATATGTGAAAAATACATATTACCCAGGACACTTCTTAATGTACAAATTCATGGGGGAGAAATAAGAATTATATTTTAATTTTTAAATTATGACTAATTCAGCATTGTGTTCTCCTGTGAGTGATTTATTTCATTTCCATATTGTCTTCAATGTTCATCCATGTTGTAGCATGTATCAATATTTTCTTTGAAAGGCTGAATAATATTCCTTTTTGTGAATGTACAATTTTGTTTATCCTTTCACCTTGTGGTACGCACATGAGTTGCTTCTGCCTTTCAGCTATTGTGAATAAAGCTGTGATGTACATAGTTGTACACATGTTTTTTTCAAATTCCTGCTTGCAGTTTTTCAGTTATATACCAATAACTGGGATTGCTGTATTATACAATAATTATGTTTATAATTTAAAAGACATTTATGACTTTCATTTGTGACTGTACTATTGGACATTCCCACTTACAGTATATAGGGGTTCTTATTTCTTCACATCCTGTTAAAATTTGTTATTCTTTGTTTGTTTGTTGGTAATGGAGATTGAAGTCATGGCTTCGCACTTGCCAAGCAGGCACTGAGCTAAATCCGTGGCCCCTATTTTTCTTTTTTATATTAGCCAGCAAATGGGTATGAAATATTGTTTCATTATAGTTTTGATTTACACTTCCTTAATGACTATGATTTTGAGCATCTTTTCATGTACTTATTGGCTATTTGTGTAGTTTCTAGAGATATGTTTGTTCATGTTTTTTGTCCTATTTTCTAATTTGGTTACCTCTTCTTATCACTGAGTTGCACTTGATGACATTTTAAATTTCTGAGTTAAGGAACTTAGAAATCTACTGTAACTTTGGACTCACAGATAAGTAATCCAAAACACTACCTGTGGTAGATAATGGCCTGCCAAAGGTTGCTGTGTCCTAATTCTTGAAATCTATGTCTATATTCTCTTATATGGCAAAGGGGACTTTGTACATGTGATTAAGTTCAGGATCTCATGATGGGAAGATTATCCAAGTGGCCCCATTATAATCACAATGATCCTTATAATGGAAACAGCAGAGCCAGAGTCAGAGAAGAAGTAACAGTGAAAGCAGAGTTTAAAGTGATGCAGGGCCAGCAGCCAAGGGCTGTGGGATGCCTACAGAAGCTGTATAGGAGAAAGGATGCGATTTCCCCTAGAACAGTGGTGGTGAGCTTATGGCACACCTGCCACAAGGGTCTGTCTGGATCATTGAAAGCTCTAAAAGATTCACCATCACTTCCACAGGGTTTCAATAAGGAATGTAACTCTGCCAACAAATTGATTTTAGTCCTGAATGACCCATTTCAGACTTCCAACCTTTTAGAACTGTAAGATAATAAATGTTTTAAGCCTCTAAGTTTATAAGTTAACTTGGTACAGCAGCAATAAAAAACAAATAGGCCAGGGATATAGCTAAGTGGCATAAGCACATGCCTGGCAAGTGCAAGGTTCTAAGTTCAATTCCTGGTACAAGAAATAAAAAAATAAAAAATAAATACACTGCTTTATTGTTTTAACTGCCTGAGTGTTGTATTATTTACAACAAAGAGAATCTTAATTGATACACTAATAAACCAACAATAAAATAGCTAATGGAAGGCTTTCAGTGAATTAGAACTACATAATAATCCTGGTTAGGGAGTTAGATAACAGGCAGTCATTGTCTATTGTGATTTATATTTAGATATGTCCCCAAAGCTTCATACAATCATAGATGGGGCTTTTGGGAGGTTGGATCACTGATGAATTTATAGCTAAATGTGATGTTGGAGCCAGGTGTGGTGGCACATATCTGTAGTTCCAGCACTCAAGGGGCTGAGGCAGAAGGATTACTGTGAGTTCAAGGCTAGCCTGATCTATATAGTGAAATGTGCTGTTAGGAGGTGAAGTCTCATTGGAAGAGGTGGGCCATGGAGGTGTGACCTGGAAGACTGTATTATAGTCCCCAGTTTCTCCCTTCTCTCTCTTCTTCCTGGACACTATGCCATGAGCAGCTCTTCTTCACCATGCCACTCTACCATGCCATGCTGCCTTGGAGCTTTCTGACTATGAAATGAAATGGGAGCAAAAATATACCTCTCCTTCTTTACATTGTGGGTGCCTGGTGTTTTGCACCAGTGACAAAGAAAGTGACTGAGACATTGCCTTACAAAGACTAGCAGGAAAAAGAAACTCTGATGCATGTTATAACTAAAAAACAACCAGAATAGCAGTTGGCTAATGTTTGATTAACAAAAGAATAGCATTTTTGTTTAATTTGATGATTGGTGCTTACAATTTCTTCCCTGGTTGAATGATTATGTGGTGTCGACTTTCCAAAGCTATGTATTCCTTACTAGGCTCTGACTTGGTATGTGTGTTTAAAGGTAAATAAAGCTTAGGAGTTGATTGTTGTCCAAGAGGTTTGTGTCATAAACTCAGGTTCTTTTGCAGACTCCATCTTGTCTCACACAGGGAATATTTCTTTCTCTGTTATTTGTTGTTATATCACTAGACTAGGTTAAGCACCCAGACAACAGACCTTTCTCAGTATGTCCCAGTGGACATACTGGTAGTGGTAGTGCACTTACCTTGGACTCTTCTGTTCCATGTCCCCAAAACACCAATGAAGCATATAATGTCTTAAGTTCCCTAGCTGCCAGGTCGTGATTCTGTCTTGAATGGGCAGAAGGTCTTGCCTTTAAACAAAACAAAAATAGGCATGCTTATTTCCCATTTCCCTTCTATTCTTGATGTTTACAGTTGATGTGAAAATGGCGTTTCCTGTCTTTTTCTCTCTGAGTAGAGTGAAGAGAGTTACAGAGAAGTGCTGAAAAGATGGTCAGGACCCTGTAGATTACTCTGAAGAAAGAGGAACACTTACTGAAAAACATGTAAGCAAGCCCTGTGCCTATAAGTAAAACTGTTTCCTAGAATAAAATGTGCTATTAATCAGGTATCTGACTCCCAAGGATGAGCTCCAAACAACAGATGATACATTCATCTTTTTTTCTAGTATAGCTGATGATATTAGTTGTGGATTATTTCAATAGTTAGCTCCTCTCTAGTCTCTCTAGAATGTAGTATTTTATGACTTTTGCAGCTGGTCAGTAATCAAATTAAAGCTATAATATCATCCTTGACTATTGCCACCTAAATCTTAAGAATCATGGCAAACTAGATGTTTCTTTGAAAACAGGTCTCCAATTAACAGTCTGTGTTCATGCCTCAGGGATCAAAGAGTGAATGAGCCTGTGGAGGCTGGTCTACACCAACATACCCCTCAGAAATCAACTTCAGGTATAGAATTTCACTTGCAGCTTGTACTTTGGAGGAAGATAGCTCTAAGTTCTAGTCTTGGCTTTTTCACAATATACTTCCAGGTAATCTGAGGTTGTTTAACCATTCAAATCTCAGTGTCATCTTTTGCAAGATGAGGCTATCTCACAGGGTATTTGTAAGCATTAAATTTGATCACATGTGTATAAATTCTTAGTAAATATTACAGGGCCTGTAAAGTGTAATGACTATTTGGGGGTCAAGTTCTTTTACTAATGATGCTCTAGACTTGGCTGAGAATGGAAATTTCTAAGCTGTTTCATCTGCGGGCCATCCTAGGCTCCTTCCCTCACTTGTGGAAAGGAAGTCAGACCCCACCACTACGTCCTGGGGTGAGCATCTACACATTCCTTTCAGACAGATAAGCTATTTTTCCAGGCAGGGTCATTGCTTTACTGTTCATTCATCTGAGATGAAGGGAGTGGGGGTTGCCTTGCCTTCTCTGCCGGAGAAAGTTGGAGAAGCAGCTCATTTTTAAAAGAAAAAATCCTGATGTTTATAGATGCATTTTACTCAGTGGCACTATTTTAGTTGATAAATTCTTGAAATCTTTTTTCATGCTGGTTGATAAGTACATAATTCTCTAAAACTGCTCACTTATCCCTTTAGCCAACCCATTCCCACCCATCCTGTCCTGCTCTATACGTAATATTATCTAGCAACTAAAGTGTTAAGGCCCGGCTCAGCAATGGGCTATGGGATCCTGCTCCAGGAATAAGCTATTGTCCATTCTACTCAGTTACTGCAGATCAATACAGGTGGTTATCTACTTTGACTACCACCACTGTATTAAACTTGAAGGGATGTTCTAGCAGGAAATTAACCCAGAATTTTTCAACTTTTGACCCTGCATACCTGAAACTTAGTGTTAGCAAACACCCCACAAATCTGGTCATGGCTGACACTGTGTCTTGGTTTCTTTATCCATAAAATGTGAAAGATTCTCCTTGAAATTATTTCAAAATTTTGTCAAGGAAAGAAAACAGCGGTGTTAATCAGATACAAAGGTATAACAGACAGGAGTTTTATTCTTAACCAAGTTCAGAGAGAAATTTAAGAAAGACCATTCCATAAAGTGGATGGGAGGAGCCATTAAGTGAGGTATAAAAAACAAAGTCTAGACTAGGGTTGGCAAAAAGAAGAGGCAGTGTGGTATAGGAAAGTGTAATGAAAGTAAGAGCAAAGCTTGATGTAGTCTCTAAGCAACAATACTAAGATGTTAAAAGACAAAATTATAAATGAGTGCATTCTTCTTATCCAGACAGAGGCCAGCTGATTGGCCATCTGTCTATATTTCCAATAAGAACACCAAACATGCAGTGTGTGTATAGACTCAAAATAAGGTCATAAATCTAATCAGGCCCCAATGCACTCTTTGCCCCATCAGTATTCATTCTGTTTTTGCATTCCCAATGAAGCTCAACAAGAAAGCCAGACTCAAGAATGTTCCTTAATGTCTCTGAGCCCTGATGAATTTCATCTGTAAAACAAAGCAATTGTACCTACCTTTCATGATGGTTGTGAGATTTAAAATGTGAAAATCATCCTGCCACTACTGTCTCTTACAGACATATTTTCTGAAAGAAGCTCGTATTCATTCCTTCACCATTTAATTTTCCGTTCCTAACACTCGAATTTTCAAAGGTACCAATACTTCTTTGTGTTAGATTCAAGGTAACTTTTCTTTTTATTTGTTCATTTTTTCTGCCTTGTGATAAAGAAGAGGGATAGAAAAATAGGTCATACTATTATATTCATTGTAAAGATGAGGTAACTGAGGCCTAGCAAGTTTAGGAAATTAACCCAGGATCTAAGAGTTGTCTAGGGTAGCACAGTTAACAATTAACAGAGGCACAATTAGAATCTAGGTCTACTCCTTATAGATTACTATTTCATGGTTTCATGTATTGGTTCCTTTTTATAATTGATGTGTCCCAGTTGTTAAATTCTCAAAATATGGTCATCAACAATTCTTTCCATCATTGTATGTATGTATGTATCATACTATCAGGAAGTAGAGTCCTTTTATCCCCTTCCTTGATCTGAGTTGGCCTTGTAAATCAGAATGGAGTAGAATGCAGTAAAAGTATGATGTGCCAGTTCTGTGACTATGCCTCAAGAAACCTAGAAGCTTCTCCTTTGGCTTTCTTGGTAGCCAGTTCTTATGCATGAACCTTGTGCTACATGACTAAATGATGAGAGACCATGTGAAGGAGAACCAGGGCACCCCAAACCACAAACAGTACCAGGGACTCAGGCATGCATATAACAGCTGCATATTTAGTAGCATAATTATAGCTACATGAATTATGAGAAACTCATGGAATTGTGAAAAAGAATAATTCATTGTTGCCTTAAGCCAACAAATTGGGTTGTCTTTTGACACAGCAATAATAGATAATTGAAAACATGCAATCAAATTGCCAACAATTTCCAACTTTATATTTCTGGCTCAAATCTGTCTCTTGAATTTAGTACCACATATCCATTTAGTATTCCTTTTTTATTCTGGCAGTGCTGTGGATCAAACCCAGGGCCTTGTGCATGCTACATGACAAGCACTCTGCCACTGAACTTATATCTCCAGCCTCAAGCTTATGTATCCAACTGTTCACGAGATGACTAACAGGCAGCACATTCACTTTAAAATTTTCTAACAGCTTTACTGAGATAAAATTCACATACCATGAAATTCAGCCATTTACATTATACAACCAAATGGTTTTTAGTATCTTAACAGAGATTTAGCATAGACCATTGATTCCCACATCAACACCCTAAGAGCATTTATTACCATCTCACATAATGACCTATAGTACATTGTCTATGTATTTGTTGTTTGCTACTCCTATAGTGAAAGCTATGGAAATACTATTTTCAGATGTTCAAGAGAACATCTAGCAAGGAAGATAATTGACAGTAGTTGCTAGCATCCCTTTGGACATACTACCAAGTTTATACCAAAACCACACTTTTGTCAGGCTGCTCCTAAGCAATAATTAAACATGAGCTGTGTACCAGCGCTGTCCCATTCCTGAGGGATGCCTCTAATGAGCAGTTAGGCTTGAGTATTCCCTACTGACATGGCCAAAAGATTTTTAGCACTGTGTTACAGTCTGAGAATCTTTCCGCTCAAACATTTTTCTTTATCTCTCTCTTTCCACATATAGGAAGCCCCTCTGGATCTGGTCCTGGTCCAGAGGAATCCACATTTGTTGTCCCAGGGAAAAGTTATTGGAATTCCAACAAGTAATTCCAATCTACAACTTTCAGTGCAAGCATAAAGACACTAAGGTGTGTTTGTAGTTGTGGGGAAGCAAGGGAGTCCTAAATCCGGCTAGAAAAATGGATAATCAGAATAAAAACCCTAACCCAAGGCCAAACCCAGGTTTTGTTGATTTGTGGTTTTTTTTTATTTTAAAGAGAATAAAACAAAAGAGGGCAGAACAGAGCAGATCAGAACAGGACAACATAGGCAACACAGTACTTTACATTAAAACAACCAGACATTAACAGTAGCTTTTGCAATATCTCTTTCTCTGCTATAGTTGAACATAGTTTCAAATATAATGATATCAAACATAACAAAATAGTATAAAACCATTCAAAGAGTGAAAGAATTACAGGGCATTCTGTACCAAATAACAGAGAATGATCAAAGGGTACTATAATATCTCATTTTTGATAAAAAATTTTGTTTATGCTATCATACATATTCAAATCCCAATAAAACACAATGTGATAGAACCAATGGTAGTAGAAGAATAGAAGCATGGTAGGACTTGTAAGAAGGATGATATTAAATCAGCAATAGCTGTCATAATGGTTTGTTTTCTTCAAAACAGCTATTCATACCATCACACATGATATAGTAAAAAAAAAACAGAATAAAACCATTCCAACTAATGAATGAAAACATTGAAAGGCTTCAAAGCTATGAGATGGGGACTCATGCTTACCATAAAATCATTTATACACTTATCAACTCTCATGCTAGGGAGACTATTTGGTATTTACACATGTGAGTCTGGTTTATTATGCTTATGAGTATGGCCTCAAGTCGTGTCCATTTATTTATAAATATCTCGATGTGATCATTCTTTATAGCTGAGTAGTACTCCATTGTATAAAAATACCACAGCTTTTTTATCCATTCCTCAGTTGATGGGAACTTAAGTTGTTTCCAAAATCTGGCTATTACAAATTGTGCTGCTATAAACATGGGTGCACATATATCACTGTAATATGATGTTTTCAGTTCTTCTGGGAATATGCCTAGAAGTAGAATAGCTGGGTCAAATGGGACCTTCAAACCCAGATTTTTGAGGAATCTCTAGACGGACTTCCACAGTGGTTGCACCAGTCTACACTCCCACCAACAGAGCAGAAGAGTTCCTTTTTCCCCAAAGCCTCTCCAGCACTTGTTGTTGGTAGTTTGTTCTATCCTGGCCATTCTTTCTGGGGTGAGATGGAATCTCAGTGTGGTTTTAATTTGCATTTCTCTGATGACTAATGATGATGAACATTTTTTCATGTATTTATTTGCCATTCGTATTTCTTCACCTGAGAACTGTGTATTCATTTCAGATGCCCATTTTTGGATTGAGTCTTTGAATTTCGAGGGTCTGATTTTTTTAAAATTCTTTATAAGTTCTAGACAGAAGTCCTTTGTCTGAGGGACAATCCATTAAGATTTTTTCCCAATTTGTGGGTTTTCTTTTCACTCTGCTGGAAATCTCTTTCAACATGCAGAAACTCTTTAATAAGATATGGTCCCAGTTATTGATTCTGGGAAGTATTTCCCATGCAGTTTGATTCTTGTTCATGAATTCTCTACCTACCCCTATATCTT
>PVJX010044152.1:0-13315 GCA_004027295.1 Dolichotis patagonum
GAGACCTGTATTAACAAGTGTAACAGTGTCTTGAGTGCCCATGATGTGCCCGGCTTGTGCCTTTAGAAGACTCACAGTGGTGGCCTTTGTGTGCCACATGTTGGGGTCCACACTGTCAGCTCCAGGGACCCCACAGCCCCCCACAGGAGCAGAGGCCACCTCAGTGAAGATGGGATGGGGCAGGAAGTGCCGCAAAGGGGCTGGGGAGACACAGCACACTGGCCCCATCTGCTCGGAGGACCTGTGCTGCTAAGAGACTGCTTCTGTCTCCTGATTTCACGGAAACGGAAAGGATGAGTCACTGAAATCATGCTGTGGGCGCCACGGCACACGGAGCTCCTCAGCTTCCATGCGAAGCAGCCGCTCCGGATCTGGCCACATGCAGGTTAGGTGTGCAGTTCTAGCAAGGCCACAGGCTGTCCTCGTGCCAGGGCCCGTGGGACCGTTCTGTTAGACCTTGTTCCGTCTCTCCCTGCCGTCTTCACTGTGACTCGGCCTTGCAAACGGCAGGCGAGACCACTGGACTCTCCGACCCCTCAGTGAGGACTGAAGGCCCAAACTGCAGGGAGAGACTCAGCACCTTGAGGTGACCCTTTCTGAAAGGTGTCCCTTCCTCATGTGCTCTGAACACAGGAACAGAACCCACTCGGCAGTGGTCCCCCCATACGCCGACAAGGTTGGCAAGTCCACGGTGGCGGGGTGCAGCTCCATGGTGGTGCAGCGTTTGCCCAGCGTGTGCCACACTCTGGGTTCCAGCCCCAGCACTACAGAGAGTCCACTGCGAGGGGCTGGCACTTGCAAAGCACAAGTCCTGCAGACCTAACAGACCAAAGGTTACAGCCATCCGTGACCCTCACGTGACCAAGCAGGATTCTCTCCAGGTTGTGCACAGCCCTGAAGCTGCCTTGCATGGTTTACAGGCCTGTCACAGCCTGCACATGTGAAGGAGACCTTTTTCATCCCCGTCTCTGTTTTGCGTAAATATGAAATAAGTAGTCTGAGGCGCTACCTTCGCCTACTGTGTAAACAGTTTGCTTTTTTATTATTTCTTACCCTATCTTGCATGTGCTTGTTGCTTCTAGACTGTTTTTAAAAAGACAAACAACATGTTTGCTTTCCAGCCACGGATGATGTGGGATGCTCCTGCCTTGGAGTGATGTATTCTTTTCTCTTCTCTTACAGCTGTGACCTAGTTAGTTCTAGTAGGAAGCAAACTCTGAAATTGTTAGGCTCTGGGGCTTTGCTTAGAAATCTTACTCAGTGAAATGGTAGGACTTCCTCCTTAAAACAGGAGGCCAGGTTCCATGAGCAGCAACCTCTGTGCTCTTCGTGCATGAGAAGAACAAGTGTATCACCGCAGTGTCCTCATGGCTGGGGAGGATAAGAGAGAGACAGACGAGTAAGTGACCCAAGGATGAGTCACTCATGTCTACAACAGGAGTCCAAATATCCTTTGTTGTCTACAGATTCTACCTCTGGATGTACTGGTTTCTGGTACATAGAGACAAAGGGGCAAGTGACCCAGGGTGGAAATCTTGTGTGCTGAAACATCACATGACTAAGAAGCCAATTTAATGTAGAAACAAATGTCAGTACTTACACTTGTGCTTCTCGGAGTAAGTGGGATTTATGGTGGGAGATTATATATATATTCCCTGTAGCAAAATGTTTCTGTTTAATGGGGGGAAGGGCAGGGAAAAGCAGAGTGGCCAGTCCTTGCACGTGAATTCTCCATTGTGCCAATGGACAAAGGGCTGTTTACTAACCGGTGCTGTGGGCTAGTCACCCTGCTGGAGCACCCACCCATGACACCGCAGAGGTAGAAGAGTGATCTTCCTAGCTCTGTCCAGAAATGAGGTTATGCACAGTCCGTACAATGATGGACACTGGTCACGTCTGCCTCCTCATTCACCGAAATCCAAGAACCCATGGGTTGGGTGGTTCTCAGGGCACAGTCCCAGGCCAGCATGTCTGTCTCACCCGGTAGCTTGTTCAGAATGCAAAATCTCACACCCTGCACAGGTCCGCCGAATCACCAACAGGGGTGAGCCCGGACCTGTGCTTTGCACGCCTTCCCAGACATCCTGGTGCAGGCTGAGGTGTGAGCAACGCTGGCCAGGCCTCGGACCACGAGCAGGAGAAACTCGCGTCCCAGTCACGGAAACTTCACAGCTCCGGAGGTCTGTGACTGGGGCTCTTTCCCGTAGTTCTAAATTAGATCCTGGGGTGCTTCTTAAAGTCAGGACCCTGGGAGTAGAGTGCAGGTGATGCTAATGTGCACCTGGGGCTGCTAACTCAGCCAAAACACCTATGCCTGGTGAAGGGGCTTGTGGTCCACTGGGCCTGCGCACAGCAAAGAAGCGCAGAGCCACCGGCGGCCTCCAGGTGATTGATGGGGCGGGACAGGCTTCATTGGGAGCCAGCTGGTGATGTCTGGCCAGGCCCCACCTGTGCAGCCTCCCAGCTGCCGCGTGGGAACTCGGCTCCCGGGGCAGCCCTGGTCAGGCCTGGCCGAGCTTCACCTGACGGGCTGCCAGCTCTGCAGCCTGGGACCCCCTGGCAGGGCTGCAGTCACGTTTTCCTGAGCTCAGGCCACAGCAGCAGGCCCAGGTCTGCTCCCTGCTTTCCGCAGCGATGGAGCCTGCCAGGGCTGCAGACTCAGTACCCAACCTGGTTCGCCTTGCCCTGCTGCCTACCCTTCACGTCTGGTCTCCCTGCTGAATCCCAACCCAAGAGTATGCCTGGCTTTGTGGGTCCTGAGGCCCAACCCAAACTTCAGCCCACTCCCTGGGGTCTGCCCTGTTCAAGTCCCATGAGGGAAGCTGCAGCTGAGCCCCACATGTCCTGGGCCATGTGCTCAGAGGCACCCACCCCAACCCGCCTTGCGTGCGGGTACCCGCTGACCTCACACCGGCGCCTGTGGGTCTGGAAGAGCGAGGCAGCCAGCACGAGACCTCACACTTGCCCCATGCTGGTCACTGGAGAGAATCTGGTGCCGACAGAGGGACAGTGAGGCCACTGTTCCTAGTTTATTAAGCAACACATTTTATAGGCAAAAGGGCGTGACTTGAGACCATACTCATAAGTGAAATAAATCAGACTCACGTGTATAAACACCGTATTGTCTCCCTAGTGTAAGAAACTGAAAGAGCAAGTAAGATCCAAAATCCACAATAAATATTGTGAAAGGGTAGGAAATTGCTCAACAGGGAAAAATAACTGGGATGGGGGAAAGGAGGAAAGAAGAAAGGAAAAAGTTATAAATGTGTGTGTGTGTACACACATAGGATAGCTAAATGACTGTACTACTAATTCTATTAGTTCTTGGGAGAGAGCAGTTAATACTCATGTGACTAGATCAACTTTGCATGTCTATATCTGGTGATCTAAGCAATTCTTTTGCAGGTAGCAGTATGCAATATTACAGCCTCTGTTAAATTATATCATCTTGGTTTGAAAGCCTATATTGTTACTGTTTTGGGGGCTTTGGTTGTTGTTGTCTCTTTTGCTTTCTTTGTCTTTTAAATAAATTTAAAAACAAAAAGAGATGCATACTGCAGGCAGTCGGCTTCTGAGCACCCTCCTTCCAGCAGCTCAGTCCTCACCATTTTTCTTCTCAGGGAGAATAGTCAGTACCCCATCTAATTTCGTTCCCTTCCAATAGAAGTTTGCCTCAAATATTCCTCACAGAGGACTTGTTTTAAAAGGAAAAATTCATTCTCTTTCTTTTATTTTAGAAAGAAAAAATAAAACAAAATTTCAAAATAAGATAATAGGAGAGCAACAATGGCTAACACATTGCATACTGTTATCCTTAAATTAGCTACTGGGAGTGCAAAATACAGGCATTTAATTGTCCAAACAATATTAGCACAAACCTTTCTTTTCAATGAACTAAGAGAAATTAATAGTATAACTATCTTAACTTTCTTGTATATATACATATTATTATTATTATATTATTGCTTTTCCCTTCCTTCTTTTCTCCTTTCCCCATCCCAGTTTTTCTTTCCTATTGAACAGTTTCTTCCAACTTTACAGTACCTATTATACATTTTGGATATTGTTTAACCTTTCAGTTCCTCACACTAGGGAGACAGTATGACGCTTACACATGTATATCTGGCTTATTTCCAATTTTCTGTAGGGTTTTTAACATGAATGGGTGCCAGACTTTGTCAAAAGCTTTTTTTTTTATCATATGATTTCTCTCCTTAGCTCTGTTAATACAGTGTATTGCATGTATTTATTGATTTACGTATGTTGAGCCACCCCTGCACCCCTAAGATGAATCCCACTTGGTCATGGTGTGTAATCTTGATGGTTTGCTGCATTCTGTTTGCCAGTGTCTTATTGAGGATTTTTGCATCTACATTCATTAGGCAGATTGGCGTTTGGTTCTCTTTTTCAGTCGAGTCCTTCTCCAGTTTTGGTATTTGGACAATGCTTGCTTCCAGTAATGAATTTGGGAGTAATGTTTCTCTTTCAATTTCACTGAAGAGTTTGGGGGAAACAAAGAGTTTGAGAAGTAGTGGTGTTAGGTCTTCTCTAAATTTCTTGTAGAATTCAGCAGTAAATCCGTCAGGGCCTGGGCTTTTCTTTGTTGGTAGGTTTTTAATTGTATCTTCGATTTTCATTGATTGATATTGGTTTATTTAGGATTTTTATATCTTCTTGATTCAGCTTTGGTAACTCATGTGTATCTAGGAATCTGTCCATCTATTCTGCATTTTTTGCCTTATTAAAATACAAGTTTTCAAAGTAGGTGTAGATGATCTGGATTTCTGCAGGGTCCATTGTAATTTCACCAAAAGGAAAAAAATCATTCTAATTTTCATGGTTAATCAAACAATAAAGTCGAAGCTAGTTTTTCTTATAGATTTTTAGAAGCTTTCCTGGCCCGGGAGGGTTTAATTATATTTTCTCCCTTGGATCATGCAGGGCGCTCCATTTCTTTCCATTGGTTACTTACCCAGGCTCCCTGGTTCTCTGGTTTCAGAGCTGCTGTAGCTCAGGGGCGTAGGAACTTTGCTTTAACTCAAGAAAAAGACCTCTTGCAAATTCAAGGACACACTATGCCTAGGGTTAAGTAATATTTCAGTTATAAGTTTGCTTGGCCTCTATCCGAAGTGAGGAGGGGGCATGGAAGAGATGGAGACAGCGAGAATTCCAGAACACAGATGTGGGGCGGGTAATCAGGCCTCAGTTCCTCCCCACCTGCAGGCCACTGCGGCCCCCTGGGAGCTGACCCCTGCCCTAACATGAAGAACATAAAAATGGCATAGGCTAATGGAGCACAGTCCGTCTTGTGCCCTGTCCTCTAAGTCCTGTGACTGCCCCAGGTGCCTTCTCAAGTACTTCAGTCTGTCTGTCCACACCTATCTAATTTCTGGCCTCTGGTTTACTTGAACTATGGATTCATTATTCACAGATACTTTGGACTTGTTGATTCTCCTTGACCTTTAAATGCTGAGTGACTCGGTACACCTGTGCCACTGTCCTGACTTAAGCAATTTCCTGGACCGCCAACCCTTGAAATTCGATCTGTCACCAGCTCCTCACCCACATCTACACACCACATCTACCATCTCAGGGAGCCACGACTTCACAACCCTTCACGCCCCTCACGGTCAGGCAAGTGTATTCTGATAAGCAGCACTCCAAGTAATTTTAGTGATTTGTGAGAGATCTTATGAGGAAGTAGTTTGAATTCTTTAGCAGACATCCAGGCAACTCACTAAATTCACAAGCTTGTCCCCAAACAGGTCTGATTTGGTAAATACCAATGGATTCAATTTTTGGCTCACTTTGTATTTGCAATACAAGTCCTACCCTATCCTATCGACCAACTCAGCATAGATTCATGGTTGTTTGCTATTTTGTTTCTTTCTGTCACTGTGATGAGTGTTGTTTTATAGGAGTTTTGCTGAAGTACACATATGTAAACATACATGTACACATGTGTAAACAGTAGACATACGTAACCTTTTGACTTATAAATTCCTCCACAGAGGGCCTGAGATTTCCCCAGAAAGTAGTCACCTCTCGGTAGTCACAGAGGTTAGTTCCAGTGCGCCCAGAGATACCGTGGGTACTCACTTCCTGTGTATAAAGTGGTGTAGCACTGGCATGGAGCCTATGCAAACCTCCTGTAAGCTGTGAATCCTCTCCAGGGGTTTGTAACACCTAACACAGAGGCAGTGCTATGCAGCCAGCTGTTGTGCTGTACTGCTTAGGAGACAGAGACAAGACAAAAAATCTATACATGCTCAGGAAATATGCAGCTTTTGTACATAGCTTTCAGTCTGCTGTTGGGTGAATCTATGGACACAAACCCGTAGACATGGAAGACTGACTGTACAGAAAGGTGATGAACCATGATAAAAGAAGACGTTTTTAGCCAGCCATGTTGGTACCAGTGCCGGGACACCAGACACAGCTCAGAGTTTGGAGGTGTCCCAAGCCTGGAATGAACCTTGTCACATTCCGTCCTTTCCCAGCTGGGTCCTCTGGACAGTCAGGCTTACTTTGTAGCTCTGCTGTCTTAGAGATGCACTGTAAGAAGCTGAGGGGAAAAGCAGCCTAAACCAGGCTCTCCAGGCACCCATCCACCGAGCTGCAACAGCGATGTTGAAGCCGCAGAGCTATTCACCGGCCCCAGCCTCATCTGGGCCAGTGCACGATGTTTACATTTCCGGGCGAGAAAGGGGTACTGGGCTTCCCTCAGGCGCCTGCACTTTGGAAAGCCAACATTCTGCCTGAATTCTCAGCTCCTTCAGCGTCCCTTTTGGCAGGCATGGCCAGCTGTGCACAGCCAGCCAAGGTGTTCCCGTCCGCCCTCTGTACAGAATTTACATTTTGGGCTGGGCAGTGTGGCAGAGCCTTGCCTAGCAGGGAAAATGCCCTGGGTTTCATTCCCAGCTGCAGAAAAAGAAAGAAAAGGATATACATGTCTTCATCCATTCAGCAGTCACTGACACTGCCATTAAGACAGGATACAAGGAACACAGAATCACTAATTGAAAGTCTGAGAGAGGAGAAAGGCTGTGCTGAACATGTGCAGCCCATTAGTGAAAACCCAGCTCCCTCCACCCCAGCTGTACATGGCCCAGCAACCCCAGTCTGGGGCAAGGCACCGAGGACTAGAAAGGAGGTAAAAACTGAGGTGGTTTCCCTGCTGGGCTCCCTCCTCGCTGGACTGTCCTCTGACCTCTGCACAGCTTAGGTGCAAGTGCACAGAGAACTTGTGGGTTCCTCCCCGGAGGGAACTGTTCCTTATCTCCTAAGGTCACTGCCCCATGAACTGGAACCAGCCCCATGCTGTCCCACGGGAAGGAACCGGTTCTATTTCTTAAGCTACTGAACAAGCCCCGGACTATGGTTCTTCTGAGCGTCCATAGCCCCTGAACGAACAAGGCCTACCTTTCTCTCACTTGGGCCTGTGAGGGCATAAACATGCCCTGCAGGATACATCCTCGAAACTCATCCTTAGCCGCTGAGTTCCAGGGAAACCCAATGAGAACAGGTTAGGGGAGGCTGAGAGCTTTTAGTTTCTGATTCAGAGCCTGGGTTGATTTAATTGGGGGGGGGGGCTTGTGTAATTTCTGCCGGGGCCTGGGATGCATTTAAGAGCTTATGTTCCTAAGGTGGGTAACGGTAGATGGCGTCACTTTCACGGCCTCAGGATCCCTTGTCCAAAGATTTAAAGAGCAGCGGGAAAGTGTTTCTAAACTTAGCCCTTGGCTCTGAGCTGCTCTGAGCGCTGAAGCCAGAGGGCAGCTCCCTTCTCCCTGTACTTTCCCAGGAACCCAAAATATTTTCCTACAGCAGCCAAGCATTTTTAAAACCATCCTCCCACTCCTTCCCTCCCCCACCCCAGTGAACAGAGCGAGGTCCCCGGAATTTATGTAACTGGGTCTTCAGGGCGCCTGGGTTGGGGCAGGATGATTGGATGGTGGCTCCGTGAGAGCCGCGACACTTTCCAGACCCAAATATGGGATTAAGTGTGTCAGTGAGCAGCCCCGAAAACGCCTCTGGACTTTAAGATTGTTTGGGTTTGGGTTTGCACATCGCGCCTCACTTAACCAGACAAGTGCTGTTTCTAAAGACCCGAAGCGTTGGGCTGGGCTGAGCAAGCCACGAGCGGGACCTCGGAGTGTGGATCCTGCCCACGGTGGGCCTGGAGTCAGGAGCAGCGCGCCAGGCACCGGGCACTGCAGCGCGCTCAGGTCCTCGGGCACGCAGCGGGGCAGGGCGCGCAGCCACCCCACCCTCTCCTCGCTCCCCACACTCGGCCCAGCGTCCTCCCGCTTCCGAAGCAGCCCCAGAAGTGCCGCTTAGTGTCTGCCTCCATGTCCTGATTCAGAACATTTCGGACCCATCGGGGTAATTTTGACTTCGGGAAGGAGACAGACACCACAGGGTGCCAGGTCTGGTGACCCGGCCGATGAGGACAGACACACAGCCATGCTCTTAGGAGCCTGCCCTCGCCTGGATTGCGCTCAGAGCAGTGCTCACTGATTATCCCTCATTGCAAAGACACTCACAAAAAAGGACCAAACCCCAACACCCCAACAGCTCCAGAAAGTGGTAGGGACGTGGGACACGTGTGCTTGAAGCAAAGGGAAGTATTTGAGGAAAATGAACAGCAGTGTGTGTTTTACAATAACAGATATTCCCCAAATTTAAATAATCACTGTATATTTTGGTCACACTTCATAAAATGTCCAGAATAGGCAAATTTGTAGAGATAAAAAGCACATTGGTGACTGTCAGTAGCTGGGAGAGGAAGTGGGACGAAAGGAGGGACAGCCACAACAGCTCATGGGCATGCGGGTTCTTCCTGGAAAATACGACGAAAATACCTTAACGGTGATCAAAGTATTCTAAAATTAAATTTGTGCAATTAATAGTTGTACAATCTTAAGGCTATATTACAAAACTGTTGAATGGCACAGTTTAAGTGGGTGAAGTGCATAGAATACCGGTGTATCTCAAGTGTGTGTGTGTGTGTGTGTGTGTGTGTGTGTGTGTGAACAAAAGCTAACAAAGTTATGGGCCTTCTAAAGCACAGGGCTTTCTATCCTGTCCCCACCTGGCATTCTGATTGCATAAGAGAATTCGTAACAGAAACATCTGACGGATGAGAACAAAAATGTGCAGTAAATTCACACTCAGTTTGAGTGCTGTATAGATTAGGAGGCAGAGGGGGATTCAGACTTAAAATAAGGATCAGTAGCTAAGAGCTGGAAAGTCCACACATGACAGAGAAACAGAGTTTGTCTGTTACCTGCACACAAAACTCGAATAGGTTTTCTACAAAACCTGAGAATACGGTAAATGGGAAATTCTGGGCTCGTCCAGCCTTTTCCCTCGCCTGCTGTGGGTCTTAATTTTCCTGTCACCTTCTCAGCCTCTGTTTCGAATAAGTCGTTTATGGGTCTCCTGAATTCTCCTAAGAAAACCCATCCGGCTTGTGCTTTAGGTCTTCACCGAAGTTCTTTGATACTGGGCCGACCGGGTTCGGTGTTGGAGGAGCCCCTGCTGCCTCCAGAGACGGCCAGTAACAGACAGCAAAAGGCCCCCAAGGGTGGCTTTTAAAATGCCTGGGGCGTCCAGGCAGCTGATGTAAGGAGTCCTCCAGCCCATCTTGCAGGTGACATTTTCTCACAGGTGGCAGCATAGGCCAGTGGCGCAGTGGATCCGACGGCAGTAGCAGTCCCTGGAGGACTAAGACGGGGTGTGTTAGACTGCAGTTCTGGATGTGGGTCTGATTTCTATAAATAGACTGCAGACTTGTGCGTGCCTGTATTGTTTCCTGTGCATTTACGCACTTGCAAATTGTGCTGCATGTAACTTTCAAGTTGGTTTTTCCAAGTTTTTTTCCAAGGCAATAATAACATCTCAGAACATTCCAGCAGCAGACAAAGGCATTTATTGATTTAAAAAAAAAAATGTCTGTGTCTTAATCCAAGCAGTGAAGTTGGCTCTGAGAGCTGGGAGGGATATAGCACAGCAGTACAGCAGCAGAAAGAGAGACACTAACTGGACCGAGGCAGGGGATGGTGGGGAGGCCATGTGCTGTCCCTCCTTCCTGGGGACTCCTGGCTTCAGCAGTGTCTGTTCCCTCTATGATCAGCTCCTAGCCTCAGAGCTGGATCCAGCAGGCTTCGTACCAGCCGTGCAGGGGCACGTGCAGTCTGTCACCCGTGCTTTCGTGGGCTCAGAAAGAAGCCACCATTGCAGACCAGGCCAAGCTTCCACAGCAGACGCCCACCGGCCCTGTGAATGGTGACGAATGCAGGGCAGCCCTAGCAGACCCTACTGCGCTCAGGAATGCATGTTCGCGTTGAGGTGTTTAAAAAAAGAAAACATCATAGCACCTTCATTACTTAAGAAATTCCCAGACCATAAGCTAAATATATATTTAACTTTTGTATTTTTAAAGTCCTATTATTTAATCATAGAGTAAAACGGTGCCTTTGCAAGTGTCTCTACCCGTTTGGTGATTGCTGGCTTTCGATAGGAGCCTGGTTCGCAGCCAGCTCGCCCAGCGAAGGGAGTCCTGGCCAGTGCAGAAGCAGCTATCCTAACCCTGCTTTTGTTTTTCCTTACCATGCCAAGGCTATCAGCTAATGTGAGTGGGAACATTATTTGCTGCATACTAATTTTTAATTTAGTTTCTCTCCCTCTTCTTCCTTCTTTCCTTTCCTCCTCCACCCTTCCTTTTTCTTCCTTTCTTTTCTAAATAAAACTGTTTCCCTTAATAGGTCAGAAAGGCAGTATATTTTAATACGCCCGCCTTTTATTGTGGTGATGAAGGAGTCATCTCTGAGGTTAAAATCACCAGTAGTGATTATCTGAGAGCCATTATGCACCAAGAAGGAGTTTAAAGAGTTTGAAGTTACCAAGGTGCTGCCGCGTGGAGCGGTGTTGCTCAGTGGCGCTGTGCTCACACCAGCACCGCCAGCAGGAAGGAAAAGCCAAAATGTTCTCAGGTGTCAATGAAACAAACGCAAACAAACAAACACAGCAAAGGACAAACAGAATGAAGAGGTGACTTAGAGAAACACAGACTTAAGACGGTCACAAGCGTTCCTGTCCCTGTACCAGCTCATGACAAGCGCTTAAAAACACCAGTCCCCTTGTTATTCATTTAAGTATTTATCATTTTATCCCTGCAACAACCTAATGAGGTAGGTCTTGTGTTTATTTTACAGATAAGTGAATCAGAGAGATTAATTAATTTGGTCCAAGGTCATAGCTTAAGCCGAGGTAAGTGTATGAGAGGGGCTTCAAAGCGCAAAAGTGAGTTAGCAGGTTGTGCTCTGTGAATTTTCTGATGATAAAAAGTTAGGCCTGAAGAGATAGTAAACAAGTACATGAACAAAATGTGCAGAAGACGAACACGCCTCGTCAGCAAGCGCGCTTCTTCAGGACTAGGCTGTCAGAATGGCCCTGCGGTAAACTTTCCCCTTCTCTTGATCGTAGAGTCGGGCTGTGACGGCTCCCTGGCCTCTGGCTTCTCTCCCTGCCCGGGCTTGGAATCTCCCCATCAATAGAAAATCTGTGGAACTAGATACAGTGTCCTTCTGAAACCGGTTAAAACAATCAGCGATTGGAGGAGCCTCGTGAAATCACACGGAGTTGTGACATGTTTGAGTGTTTCCCCCGGGGTTAAATTCTGCACTTGGCCAGTTTTTTCAGAAAATCTTGGGTGTGTAGGAGAGGTAGGTTGCCCGCCCTCCTGTTTCTATTCTCCTCCAGAATCTTAGTTGTAGATACTAAGTTTACCAGTCCTTAAAATCCTAATCTAAATTGGGATGTTTCCAAAGAAAATGCCTGGTTTTTTTACAAGTTGCCCACAGAAATAGCCATTTCTCCAGGGTTGATATAAAATTGGGCTTTTTGCCCTGCTGGGCAGAATCCCCTGGGTTCTCCAAGTTTTAAAGAGTTAAGAGGAGAGTGGAATGTCTTGGGAATGCTGGCAGGCGGCTGCAGCTCTCTTGCTTGGCGCTCATATCCTGGAACGTCTCTGGGTTTGCGCTCTTCCCCAAGTTTTTCCTCAACCTGCCAAAGAAGCCGGCCGGGTGCAGGGCGTCCTCCGACGCTAGGGATGTGCGCGATCGTCTGGCCACGGAGGCTCCTCCTGCCCTGGTGCCTGGTGAGTCCCCAGACACGGGGAGAACGCAGTGTAGTTTAGGAGCCTTCTGGGACCCCCGAGGGGAAACTGTCTCCAGGGCTTTGGGGGGCCTGATGCGGGCGGCAGAGCGGGCAGGAGAGAGGGGACGAGAGGAACCAGGGCTCTTCTGACTGCAGTTCTTCCGACCTGATCAGCAGCACTGGAAGTTTCTGTTGCTAAAAGAGCAGCGCGATGTTGGGCCCCCGGGAGCCCGGTGCTGCCCAGGCTGGGCGTGTGGGGTCTCAGTGCTCTGCAGGGGTAAGCCCAGCTCCCTGGACTTTTCCTTGCAGGGTGAGGCGGTGGCGGTGGGGAAGGGCAAGCGCGAGCATCCTCAAGTCTTGGCCTCTGAGGCCAGCTGGGCCGGTGACACAAAGACGCCCTCCGCCAAGGGCTGGTGCCTGGAGCCGCAAGGTCCGCAGGGTCCAGTGCAGTTTGCAGGCGATCCTGGGAAGGAACCAGTGTGCCACACAGATAAGCTTGCTGACCATGGGAGTGGGGAGCGCTCCCAGTCTCTCAGGGAGTGAACAGCAGAGGTGTGTGATTAAACCCACGGGATTCCTGGCCACGATGCCAAAGGATGCTCTTTCACCTAGCTTCCGCTTCCCCCTCAGCCTGTGTGTGTGTGTGCATCAGTTTGGGGGGTGACCAGCTGGCGAGGACAGTGTGGCCATTGGGACAGGAGCACTAAGCAGCAAAACTGAGCCTTTTCCTCACTTCCTCTCTGTTTGGTGACTTACACAGCAACCTCTGAGGTGAGGCACCTGCATGCAACCCATGTCCTAATCTAAGGAAAACAGAGGACAGCGTTTTATGAGTGTTTCATTTTTGTTTGCTCAATTGGTGCGGCGCTGGGGTTTGAACCAGGGTATCACACATTAGGCAAGGGCTGAGCTACACCCCAGCTGGGAGAGACATTTCCGCAAGAGAAAGCACCGCTGGGAAAATGGGCTGAGGGTCCAGTGCACTTCAGAAGTGGAGACAAGCGCATTAGCTCCCTTGGCCACCAAGCCCATTGGTGGCACTGAGCCACATCTCTGCTTGCCTAGGAGACACTAGTCCTGGTGCCCCAGCCCTCTAGAGAGGCCTAGTCCGCTGGAGGACAGCTGTGAGGGAGCCAGCAGGAGCCGCCCTGCT
>PVJX010044153.1:0-13316 GCA_004027295.1 Dolichotis patagonum
CCCTCCACACTGAGCAACTGTACCTTGGAAACCAGAGCCCCTTTTCCTAGCCCCTTTTGGTTTGTGGGCCTAGAATGAACACCATTTGATCATCATCCGACCAAACCGTTCACATTCAAGGTACATGGGCTTTCATTCACCACAGGTCACAGCTGTGCTTGTGCACCCAGAACACCCACTCCCATGCACAGTTGGTGGCACAGTCTGATGTACCTGATGTTCACATCCTTCCCCAGGGCCCCAGTACCAGCTGTGAGTTCAGTAGCCCCAAACTACAATTGGATGCTCAACACCACTGCCATGGGCATGGGCATCCCCATGGACATCCTGCTCCCTCTGTATCCCCCCCCTTGGCAGATCTGTCCATCTGTCCACCCATCTGTGGGGGTCCACAATGGCCACCTTCAGCCGCCAGGAATTTTTCCAGCAGCTACTGCAGGGCTGTCTTCTGCCTACTGTTCAGCAGGGCCTTGACCAGATCTGGCTGCTCCTTGCCATCTGCCTCGCCTGCCGCCTCCTCTGGAGGCTGGGTAAGTGCCTTGCACACTGTGTGCCACTATGCCGGACGATGCTGTATCTGCCATGTTCATCTACATTAAACCACCCCTCACCCTGCTTTATCCTGCCAATTCAAACCAGGCTGGGACATGTTTAGCCCCATTACATCTTACCATCCCAAACTTAATGCCACCTTACCACATCCTACTGTGCCCGGCTCCCAGGTGCCATGCCGTACCAAGCCACAACCTATTGTACTGAGTCATGCCCATCAATATTAGTGGGCTCTAGGATTCTGGAAAGCCGAGGTTCTGGGATCTTGGGATCCTGAAATATCTATATCCCAAGTTTCTTCAGGAATACTGTCATGGGGTTATGGAATATCCAAGTACCACGATCACATCATACGGAAATTCTGAGAAGTTGAGATTCTCACATTCTAGGCTTTTAAAATGTTGGCATTCTGGATTTCTAGAATTCAGACATGGCAAGATTTCTGGATTCTAAGACTGAAATATTTCCAGAATCATAGCAGACCTATATCCAAAGGATAAGGCTCAAAGTCCCCAGGGTTCCTATAGGATGCAGAGATTTCTAGAAATCTAACATTCAAAAGCTCTACTGTTTATTTTAAATGGATATTTTGTTTTTTCCCAGGTTTATTATTATTATTTTGTGGTGATTGGCATCTAACCCAAAGCCTCACACATGCTAGGCAAGCACCATGCCAAGAAGCTACATCCCCAAATTCCCAAGCTATTTGATTAATTGATTGACTGATTAATTGATTTTGTTGTTTTTGAGACAAGGTCTCTATATATAGTCTAGGTTGGCCTTGAATTCACTATGTAGCCCAGGCTGGCCTCAAACTCACAGTGATCCTCCTGCCTCAGTTTCCCAAGTGCTGGGATTACAGGTGTGCACCACCGCACTCAGCTTCTCCCAGTTTATTTTGACATATGTCAAAGCTACCAAAAAATTGAACAAAACAGTACAATGGACACCCATATATGCTTCAACAGATTCTCCAACTATTAGTATTTCACCATAACAGCTTGCTGTATCTATCTATCTATCTATCTATCTATCTACCTATCTACCTATCATCTTCCTGAATTGTTTGAATAACCTGCTGATATCATGATACTTCAGCCCAAATCCTTTAGTGTGGCTGCCAATAAAAAGGACACATTTTCCCACAACTATAGCTTTAATCATCACTCTCTAAGCCAAGCACTCAAGAGGCTGAGGCAGGAGGATCATTACAATTTCAAGATCAGCCTGGACTACAAAGTGAGCTCAAGGCCAGCCTGAACTGCATAGTGAGACCCTGTCTCAAAAGGACAAAAAAAAAATCATCGCTCTCTAATTTTTTTTTTGTACGAGGGATGGAACTCACAACCGTGTGCTTGCCAGGCAGGCACTTATGCCACTGTGCTAAATTCCTAGCTCTACTTTCTAAGTTTGTGTGTGTGTGTGTGTGTGTGTGCGCGCGCGCTGGGGATCAAACTCACGACCTCGCGTTTGCCAAACAAACACTTACGCTGCTGAGCTAAACCCCCAGTCCTACTCTCTAAAATTTTAACGAGGATGGAATAATATATTTTTTTGAGACAAGGCTTGTTTAGTAGTTCAGACTGGCCTTGAACTCACTATGTAGCCAAGGCTGGCTTTGAACTCACAGCAATCCTCCTGCCCCAGCCTCCCTAGTGTTGGAATTGCAGGCGTATACTGCCACACCCCCAGATACAGTAATATTATCCAACATAAATTGATACTTGAAGTTTTTCCAGGGTTGCCAGAATGTCTTTTATAGATGTTTCTTCTTTTTTAAACCCAGCCCTTGCCACCCCAGTATCACTTATAGAGTGCCAACCCACTCTAGCTCCCCAATATCACTTATAGGTCTCCTCCATTCCCACCACACTGTGTCTTTTGGGCTGTATCCTGTGCCCATGTCTTCTTCCCCCTCTTACCAGCCACCAACCTTCCCTTTCTTGTTCTCTCCCTCCCACCCCTCCTTTCTCTCTATCTGTTCCCTCTCTCCCTCTCCCCCAAAGGGTTGCCATCCTACCTGAAGCATGCAAGCACCGTCGCAGGTGGCTTCTTCAGCCTCTACCACTTCTTCCAGCTGCACATGGTCTGGGTCGTGCTGCTGAGCCTCCTGTGCTACCTCGTGCTCTTCCTCTGCCGACACTCGTCCCATCGCGGCGTCTTCCTCTCCGTCACCATCCTCATCTACCTGCTCATGGGGTATGGCTACCCTTCCTCATCTTCACACTGTCGACAGAAGTATGGGAGGGTCCCCAAGCCCTAACGTGGTCATTCCAAATGGGGAGGTTTGGGGAGTCCTGGGAGAAAGAAGTGTGTCTGGGAGAACTGTTCTATGCAGAAGCATTGAAAGGGGAGTGTTCATGGAGGAGGGGAGTTGTGAGACTTGTCATTCCACCATGCCACACAGGACAGGTGGGTGTGGGCTTCCTCTGGAGGAGGGAGCCTGGGACAATTTTGCTTCATGAGGTTGTGCAGGACAAGGGAAGGGACAGCCCTCTGGGCACCTTGGTGTTCCCCCTCCATGGTCAGAGGCCATGGGAGTTGTGGAGACAAGACCAGCACCCTTTTCCCCAGTGAGATGCACATGGTGGACACCGTGACATGGCACAAGATGCGAGGTAGGTAAACCTGGCCAGCCCTCCTGTCCCCATGATGATTCATTGTTTCCCCCGACCCTGAGTCTTCCCTCCACTTCTCTCCCTAGTCCACCACCCAACAGTGGAGGCCTCAAATTCCCCTTGGTCCTGAAGGGTCTCTCTACCATGTTTTGCTCCACACATGTTTTGTCCTATGTCATATATGTGGCTGGCATTCTTGAGTCAAGATGTATGCCTGTCATGGCTCACTCGTCCACCTGCCTCTGTATCCCTGTGCCTGCATCCCTGCCGGCATACCCTCTCTTCCTCGAACCTTTTGCTTGGTGCCCCCACTCCCTCCATGCTGACACGCTCTCTTGCCCATCCACTTGACCATGGGCCCCATACATAGGGGCCCAGATGATTGTGGCCATGAAGGCAGTGTCTCTGGGCTTTGACCTGGACCGGGGTGAGGTGGGTGCTGTGCCCTCACCTGTGGAGTTCATGGGCTACCTCTACTTCGTGGGCACCATCGTCTTTGGGCCCTGGATTCCCTTCCACAACTACCTACAGGCTGTCCAAGGCCGGCCGCTGGTGAGGTCCTGGGTGGACAGGTGGGCAGGGGCTGTGGGAGCCACCAGAGAGCAGTGCTCATGGAGCCTTCATCCCTACAGAGCCGCCAATGGTTGCAGAAGGTGGCCCGGAGCCTGGCGCTGGCCCTGCTGTGCCTTGTACTGTCCACTTGTGTGGGCCCCTACCTCTTCCCCTACTTCATCCCCCTTGATGGTGACCGCCTCCTTCGCAAGTGAGCACAGCCTTTGAAGCCCCAGCCCAGCAGTAAGGGGGTTGGGTAGGGCCCTGGAGTCTCCCCAGTTCTGAGCCTGTCTCTTAATACTTCTGTCCTCTTCTCTTGCTACAGCAAGAAACGCAAAGCCAGGTAAATGAGGGCAGGTGCTGAGGGCAAGTGGTGTGCCTAGGAGTGGGGCAGAGTCTAAGACCACTTGCTTCCGGAAGTCTGCATCTGCCTGGCCATTCATCCCATGACTAGACAGAGACTGGGTGTCTGTCTGCAACTGTCTGTTTGACCAAGATCGGCTCTGTGACTGTATGTGACTGAAACTGTGACACATACTATATGGTGTCCATTGGTTCATCTCTTTCATCATTAGGAACAAGTTATGCGGCCATAATTGAGAGTGACAAGGGTGCATTAGTTGATGACTCTGGCCTGTCTGTATCTCTGGCTAGGGAAATATATTGGTTGGTTGCTTATAGCCCCTGACTCCCCCATATGTGGAACTGAGAGTTCTGGTTGGCGGGCTGTGTCATTGACACTGATGTGGTGTGTGGCTGTCACTGGATAGGGTAGGTCTGGGTGGGTGATTCTGGCTTGACTATAACTCTGGTCTGGGTGTAGCATGCTGTGTGTCTGTCTGTGATTGACCCTGGCTATGTGTTACCTTCTCTCACTGCTTGCTATTAGCTAGCTGAAGGGTTTATGACCAATGAGGAGCCTGCACCTGTCTGCAGGACTAACAGCCTCTGCTTTGACCTAGAATTGAATCTGGCCTCTCCCCACTTCACTAGCTGCTAATTATGTAGGATGATGTATGAGTTTCCAAACAGTCCAGTGACTTGACCACTGTCACCCAACTAAGCAGCCAGGCATGAGTCCCAGGCCTATTTTCAGACCTTATGTTTTGGCCGATGCAGGATGCTACCTGGTTTTGGGCATGTCTGATTTGTAACATTGACAGAAAGTGTGTGTGTGTGTGTGTGTGTGTGTGTGTGTGTGTGCGTGCACGCGCGCGCACACATGCACATGCATGCATGTATGCTTGTTTTCACACATGCTAAATAGTCTCAGAGCCTCACTAAAGGGTATTAACTGGCTTATGGTTTCTGAGTCTGGTAAGAGAGCTTCAAGGTTGGGAGTCTGATAGCCTTTGTGGTTAGCACTGTGGTGTCTTAGCATGCAGGGTTGTGTCACATAACGGTACATCTCATGCATTTGTATGGGACACATGAAACCAACCACCTGCCAGTGTCTGAGTGCGGGTGACTGTAATAGTCTGCCTCTTTTGCCACTCCATCTCTGTCTGTCTTGTCTGTGAGCAACTCTGCCCAACACCTCTCTGATGCCCTTTTCTTTCCTCTCTGCTGCCTTCCTGACCCCTGGGGGCCCTAGGGGCACCATAGTAAGGTGAGTCCACCAAGTCAGACTGGAGATGGTGATACGTGGTGGGATGTCACAGGGGGCCTGGGTTCATGCTTCTCTCCCCTGCCCCTTCCTCCCCAGGTGGCTGCGAGCCTACGAGAGTGCAGTCTCCTTCCACTTCAGCAACTATTTTGTGGGCTTTCTGTCTGAGGCCACAGCCACATTGGCAGGAGCTGGCTTCACTGAGGAAAAGGATCACCTGAAATGGTAGGGGGGACTGAGAGCCCGGTCTCCCCAGGATGCTGCCTAAGGCGGAGGGAGGGTGCTCCCAGAGGAGGGAACAGCTGATACAAAAGTAAGGCAGCCAGGTAGGTTAGATCCCAATTGGGTTTGCTTGGCTCTTCTGCCTATAGGGACCTAACAGTGTCCAGACCACTGGATGTGGAGCTCCCCCGGTCAATGGTGGAAGTTGTCACAAGCTGGAACTTGCCTATGTCTTACTGGCTGAATAACTGTGAGTCACCAAGACACCACTACAGGGAGTTGGTAATCCAGGAGGCCTTTGTACATATTTATATAATAGATATTTACTGAGCACCTACTGTGTGCTGGGCACCAAAGATACAGCAGGGACTAAAAAGACACAAAAAGTCACCACCCCTGTGGAACTGCCATTTGGTGGTAGAGCAGTTAATAAGATGAGAAAAAAACACACAGTGGTTCAAATATAGCCCAGGGGTGGTGGAGCATGACTGTAATCCCAGCACACATCAGGTTGAGGCAGAAAGATCGCCATGAATTCAAGGCCAGCCTAGACTGCATGGGGAGACCCTGTCTCAAAAAAACAAAAAAAGTTCAGATGTACTAAATGTATCACATTTCAGGGTGAGAAGTGTTATGATAAAATAATAAAAAAACTCTATATATTTTTAAAAGAGCAAGATAAAACAGAAGTAGGGTGATAGATCTTTCTCAAATGGGAAGGGGACTGAGAGATGGAGGGAGGGAGGAAGGAGAAAGGGGATGGAAAAAGAAATTAAGATGTGTCATGTACATGTACAATTCCACACGAGGAATTTATATGTACGACTATATATCACAAATGTGTACTAATAAAAATTAAAGACAGACATAATAAAGCAGGTAAGGTAATCCAGGAGTGTTGGCAGGTGTATGAGGCAATGTTGCCATTTTGGACAATTTAGCAAGGGCAAGTGTCACTAAGAATGCCACATCTGAGCAAAGACCAGAGGAAGGTGAGGGAGAAAAGAATGCAGATATGTGGAGGAGAAATGCAAAGGATGTGGAAGTAGCAGGTACAAATACCCTGAGGCAGGAGTTTGCTTGGTCTGTGAGGGATAGCAGGAAGGTTGTTGTAGGCTGGGGTTCATGAGTAGCCCTGAATTCCATCCCTAGCAGTGTGGTGGTGGGAAAGAAAGAGGAGGTCTCTGGAGATGGCAGAGTAAATCAGGGTGCCCTTGCTAGGACACAAGCTCTGGGAGGTCCTGTAGGGCCCCATGGGCCATTGAAAAGACCTTGGCTTTTTCTCCAAGGCTGACAGGAGTTACTCAGGGCAGGACTGTGTGCTCTAACAGGATCCCTCTGGTTGCTGGGAGGACAAAGCAGCAGGCCAGTGACAGTGGTGGCAGCAGGGCACAAGGACAGAAGGGATAAATTCTAAAGGGGGAGCCCAGGAAATTTGCTAAGGATTCAAGTTAGGGAAGGTTACAGATCAAGGCTGATTCTGAGGCACGTGCTCCGAGGTCCTGGTATGGCGTTGCCATTGACTGAGCTTGGGAAGACTGTGGGAGAACCTGGGTTGGGGCCTATAAAGTTGGAGATCATTATGAGGATGTTAATCCTGGCGCCCCAACCCAGTGTGGGTGTTCTCATCCTGCTCGAGGCTCTTGGGAATAGTAGAGGAGTCTCTGAAGAACCCTACCTGCACTTCTCCCCTCCAGATGTTTTCAAGAATGCTCTCCGCCTGGGCACCTTCTCAGCTGTGCTGGTCACTTATGCGGCCAGCGCCCTCCTGCACGTGAGCAAGGCAGAGCAGGGTGGGGCGCTGGGTGGGTGGCAGGGCCTTCTCCTCACTCACCTCCTTGCCCCACTTCGGCCCCCAGGGCTTCAGCTTCCACCTGGCTGCAGTACTGCTGTCCCTGGCGTTTATCACTTATGTGGAGCATGGTAAGTGGCCCTAGACAGAGAAGGTTCACTAGCAGGAGGCCTGTGGCTACTGTCCCCTGAGGCTAACTTGATCCCCTTATCTCCCCACACTAACCCAGTCCTCCGGAAGCGCCTGGCTCAGATCCTCAGTGCCTGTGTCTTGTCAAAGCCATGTCGACCTGACTGTCCACACCGCCATCGCTTGGTGAGGGTTCTGTCTAGGCAACCTCGTGCCCAACCCTTCCCTTCAGAAATGTCACTTCTGTCTCCATCTTGTGTATGTCGCAGGGCCCCCAGCTTCCTCTTCTGGTGCCACTGCTACCCCTATATCCTTGCTTCTGTTCACTACCATGTATTTCTCAAATAGGCATTTATTGATCACCTGCTGTATGCACATGTGGCACCCCAATGAACACTTATTGAGCACCTTCTGGTTATAGGTTGCTGGAGATACAGTGGTGAACAAAATGGACCAAAATCTGGCCCTGTGGGACATGCATTTTAACAGGAGAGACAGTAAAGTGAAAAATAAGTTAATGAAGTCTAATAATAGATTGTCAGGTTGTGAGTAGTGCTAAACATGGGAAAAAGGGACGGGAAGTATGAGGGCAGGTGGTTTCTTTTTTAAATAGGTCAGAGAAGGGGACTTCTGAGTTCTTGAAGTGAAGGAGGAGAGGGAGGCATGCATCTGCCCTGTGTGAAGGACCCAACATGGGAGTGGGCCTGCAATCTGAGGAACCATGAGAGGCCAGTGTAGCTGAAGCAGAGTAAACCAGGGGTGACGTGGGCCCTCCAGGTCATAGCAGGGACTTGCTTTTGTTTTGTTGTTGTTTTTAACTGTTTGCCATAAGAAATACAGACAACCTCACATAATTTGTCTCCTACATGGGACAAGTGTTCGTCACCATAAACCCCAACTCAGAGCCCACCATTTTTGCTCCTCCACCTGAACACTCACATCATGTCCAACCTGCACATCCTCATGGTTCACAGCACCCTCGCCCTCTGAGTTCCCATACGAGGCTCCTTGAAAAATGTCTTTCTTGTTTTTGCTGAGCATCTCTATTCCTGGGTCCCACAGTGCCTTTCGTGTCCCTCTGGGCTTCCCTGTGCAGGCAGCAGTGGGGACAGCAAGCAAGTGCAGCTACCAAGCATGCCCATCTGTCCCCCACAGGGCCTGGGGGTGCGAACGTTAAACTTGCTCTTTGGGGCTCTGTCTATCTTCCACTTGGCCTACCTGGGCTCCCTGTTTGATGTCGATGTGGACGACACCACAGAAGAGCAGGTGAGGTGGGGCCCCGGGCTGGGTGGTAAACCAGGGGTGGCACTTCCTGTTCACGGAAACCCGAGGACAGAGATGGAGGGACAAACTCCCAGGTCATATTTCTTAGCATGTGCAGTGAATGTTCCTTGCCCTCCTTTCCCAGTGTCCTCTGGTTAAGTTGCACTGTTGGCTCTTTGAGTGAAATGTGGAAAATATACTTATTTATTTTCCTTTTAAAATTTATTTTAAGAAGGGCTTGGTGATGCACACCTATGATCCCAGAAAAATGAGAGGCTCAGGCAGGAGTATCACAAATTTGATCCCAGTCTGGACACCTAAATCACTTAGAAACTTTCAAAAAATAAATAAGTAAAAAGGGGTGGAGATGGAGTTCAATGTGAAGGTTCTGAGTTCAATTTCCCTAAACAAACAAAAAAGTCATTTTATAAATATGATATACATAGGCCAGGGATTTAGCTCAGTGGCATAAGTGCCTGCCTGACAAGTGCTAGGTCATGAGTTCAATCCCCAGTACCAGAAAAAAAAAAGATGATGTACAAAAACCAGGTGTACCTTTAATTGTTTATTTATTTAATTTTTTGTTGTTTTTTTCAAGACTCACTATGTAGTCCCAGCTGGCCTCAAACTTAGAGCAACCCTCCTGTATCAGCTGCCTGAGTATTGGGATTATATGTGTGCCATTACACGCAGCTCATTTGTTTTATTTATTTACTTTTTGTTACTAGTGGAAATGCTATGCACTTGCTCTGCCACTGACTACACACCCAGCTCCAGGTTTTACTTTTTATTTTGTTTTTTTGTTTGCTTGTTTTGTTTTGTTTTTTGAGACAGAATCTCTAGTTCAGGCTGACCTTGAACTCATTATGTAGCCCAAGCTGGCCTCAAACTCGGTGATCCTCCTATCTCAGCCTCCCTCTTATTTATTTGGTTTTTTAAAATTTTATTTTACTACCAGACATGATGGTACACACCTATAAAGCCAGCACTTTTGAGAAGCTTAGGCAAAAGGATTCCAAGTTCGAGTTCAGCCTCAGTAACTCAGGGGCCTAGTAAGACTTTGTCTCAAAATGAAAAATAAAAAACAAAAAAGGGCTGGGGATGTAGCTCAATGTTAGGGCTCTAGGTTCAATCTCTAGTACCACAATAAATAAATGAATAAAATAAAAATTATAATAAGAAAAGCCCTGAAGATATAGCCCATGATAAAGACCCTAGGCTCAGTTCTTAGTACTGAAATATATATATATATATATATATATATATATCAGATTGAATGTGCAAACTATATTTTTCTTTCTTTCCTTTATCCCTTCCTCTCTCTCTCACTTCCTATCTGTACTGAGGATTGAATCCAGAGCCTTACACATGCTAAGCAAATGCTCTACCACTAAGCTACACCCCGGTCCTTTTTATTTTAGTTTTTGAGATGGGATCTCAATAAGCTGCCCAGGATGAGCTAGAGATCTTCCTGTTTTAACCTTCCATTTGTCTGCGATTATAACTATGTACCACTGTGACCAGTTCAAACTTGAGTTTGCTTTTTTAAAATTTTTTTTTGAAGGGTAGACTGTATTGAGAGAAAGCTTCTGTCTGAAGAGAGACAGAGGGGTCCCCAGGGGGTTGCCCGCTTTTTTAAAATTTTACATTTAACCGGGCATGGCACCCACCTGTAACCCTCAGCACTCAGGAGGTTGAGGTAGGAGAATCGCTGTGAGTTCAAAGCCAGCTTGGGCTACAGAGTGAGTTTAACACAGGCCTGGCCTACATACTGAGGCTCTGTCTCAAAAACAACAGCAAAAGAAGAATTTATTTTTAAATTTTCTAAATGGTAGCATGCACCTGTAGCTCCTGCTACAAGGGTGGCTGGAGCTGGAGGGTGTCTTGGCACCAGGAGGTAGAGGCCAGCCTGAGCAACATAGTGATACCTCATCTCAAAAGTAGAAAACAAAAAAAAATGGGACTGGGGATATAGCTCATTGGCATAAGCACTAGCTTGATTGGCAAGTACAAGATACTAAGTTGGATCCTTGGTACCAAAAAAAAGGTAAAATAAAAAAGAAATGTTACATTTCTACACTATTTTTGTTTATGTCAAGTACACAATTCCCAGATTTTTATCCCCCTCATTTTTTGAGACAGGATCACATTATGTATCCCAGGCTGGTCTTGAACTCACTATATAACCTAAGCTGGCCTTGAACTAGCAGAAAGATCACATGACTTTGAGGCCAGCCTGGGCTACACAGTGAGTTCAAGACCATCCTAAACTACATAGTAAAACCCAGTCTGGAAAAAAAATGTAGCCATACATGGTAGCCCATGCCTATGATCCTAGCATTTGGGAGGTTACAACAGAAGGGTCTGGAATTCAAGGCTAGCCTGGACTACATAAATGAGCCCATATCGTATCATAACAAACATTAAGAAAAGATACTTGAAAAAAACAAACAAAATACTCAACAATTTAAATTTTTATTTAGGTTAAGTACAAAATCTGAGCTTGGGTTCTTTTTAAAGTTCTGTTGTTGTATTTTTATTAAAATATTTTATTGCTGAGGTTAGTGTAGCTCAGTGGTAGAGTGCTTGCCTAGCTTGTGCCAGGCCCTGGGTTCCATCCCCAGTGGTACAAAACAACAGTAGCAACAAAGAAAGAAAACAAAGCCAGGTGTGGTGATACATGTAATCCCAGCACTCTGGAGGCTGAGGCAGGAGGATCACTACAAGCTCAAGGCCAACTCAGGCTACAAGGTGAGTTTAGGTCAGCCAGAACTACCTAGTGAGCCCTTGTCTTAACCCCTCTAGCCCCAAAAGAAAACAAAACAAAAAACAATATTTAAGATATCAACATATTCACAGAGAAAAATCTTACTCTCATCCTCTATCCCTTGCCTTCTTATAAGTAATAGCTTACTCATTTTATAAATATACCCTTCAAAAACCAACACTAGCCTTCAGAATTTTGACCATATAAAGCAAATATAAAGATATATTTTAATTGTCTCCTCCAGTTTTTAACCTAAAGGTAACACACAAATGACGCTGTTCTACAATTGCTAAAAATTTTCCACATCAGTATATCCCCATTCATTTTTCCATTGTGAAAACGTGAGACTTTCATGACCGGTGGACATTTGATAATCTCTAGTCCTTCCTATAGCAAATGAAGCTGCAGCAGGAACCCTTGCACAGTACACATTCGACTTCACACAAGCATGGGTAGTCGCAGGGTCTGCTCCTGATGGTCGCACTAGAGAGGTTACTCTCTGCCCTCCTACTAGCAGTGTGTGAGCACAGACTTCTTGGATATGGTTGCCAGTCATAAGAGTAAGATTATGGGTAAGGTTGAGCATGTTTTCTTGCTTAAGAGCCATTAGAAGCACTCAGGAGGCTGAGGCAGGAACAGCACTGTGAGTTCAAGGCCAGCCTGAACTGCACAGTGAAACCCTGTCTCAAAAGACCAAAAAAAAAGCCATTTGATTTTCCTTTACTAAGGTGGCTTACTCGCTTCCTTTGGTGATGTTTTTGGCTTTTACAAAAGATTGATTTCAAGTAGCTCTTTATATATGAGAGAGGTTACAGGTCAGAAAGTAGGCTTGCATTGTCTTGTCTAAAATGACTTTTTGGCAGTGCTGTAAATCAAACTCAAGGCCCCACAAATTCTAAACACACAGTACCACTAAACTATACCCTCAGCCCCTTAAAGTGATTGCTTTTGGCAGTGCTGGGGATGGAACCCAGGGCCTCACGCATGGTAGGCATATGCCATGCTGCCGAGCTACATCCCTATCCCCTTTAAAATGATTGTTTTTGAGACAGGGTCTTGCTATGCAGTTTGAGCTGGCCTCGAACTCACAGTAATCCTCCTGCTTCTGCCTCCTAAGTGCTGGGATTACAGGCGTGTACTACCACGCTCGACTAAAATGATTTTTAAAGAAGAAAACGAAAACTATTTGGTCACCTTTCACATGTACTGGGATCTTTTATCCCCTGGGGTTGCCATGAAGTTACAGAAATGCCCTTGGGCAGAGGCTGGGTTTTTCTGAGACCCTATTTGACCTTGCTGAGTGGAACCATCCCCTCTTCTTCTCCCACAGGGCTATGGCATGACATACACTGTCCACAAGTGGTCTGAGCTCAGCTGGGCCAGTCACTGGGTCACTTTTGGATGCTGGATCTGCTATCGTCTCATCGGATAACCCATAGGAGCCCTTGTAACCCCTCAAGATCCCTCATCAGGGTGCCAGTTCTGATGGGGGATGAGGAAAAGCCCTCTACTCCCTGACCCCCCTCCATTCTTGACCCCCAACACCCCTACACACACATACAGAGCATTCCCATGCTTGTCATTCCCCACCTACAAGGCAGGAAAAGATGATCCCTGCGGGACCCTAGGGGTAGGGATACTTGGAAAACAGAGAGAGGGAGATCCAGGGCCTCCCTGCCTGTCTTCCCCCTTTTTGTATAGTTTATTATTGTCAAATAAAAGTAGAAATACAGTATTGGCTCTTTCTTCACTGCTCAGAGGGGAGTAAGAGTGAAGAAAGGGGTACTGCAAGGTTAAAAACTTTGGAAAGGAAAC
>PVJX010044154.1:0-13315 GCA_004027295.1 Dolichotis patagonum
CACCACTGCTATTCAACATAGTACTGGAAATACTAGCCAGAGCAATAAGACAGGAAAGAGATATAAAAGGAGTAAAGATAGGAAAAGAGGAAGTTAAATTATCATTATTTGCAGATGACATGATACTTTACATAGAAGACCCCCAAAACTCTACTGAAAGACTCCTAGATATAATTAACAAATTCAGCAAGGTAGCCGGGATAGATGTATTTGAAATAAGGGGGAGCATTTTGAGGAGGATTAATGGAAATTGTTTTTTAATGTAACACAGTCCATTGTTAATTTAAATATTACAATGCATATCAATCACAGCTGTATGTAAATAAATATTAGGTATTTTCAATGGATATTTTATCTTCTATTCCAATATGACATCTTTTTCCATCATAATAATTATATTCAATTACAATTATTTGTTGAATACATGTTTTCCCTGAATGCATACTTTACAACACTTGAGAGCACAGATCACTTTTTAAAAAATGCCCTAATACTAAGGCTGGTATAAAGTTGAAGTACCATAGAAAAGCAGGGAAAAAAAGGAAGAAAACAATCCACATATAACTACCTTGAAATTTTTTCATACATTAGGTCAAAGAGTGAGAAACTCCTCTGTCCCTGAATTTCATTTACCATGTCAAGAATAATTCAAACTAAGAATATGAGTATAAACATTGTTGGCAGAGGCTGAATTTTCTAGCCTTTCTTGGGATAAGTACTATTAATCCATTCCTCTAGGAGGACAAATAAGAGTTTCCATAATGTTTCACTACTCTTTTCTTTTAGATTAAGAAATCCTCCAAACCCAACTGAAAGTCATCTAGAAGGGTTCCAGTGTACTCTAGCAGCTGGTGGTATCTAGAACAACCCTGTGATTTTCTGTACTATGCAACACACTTCAACAAATAAAAGGAATGGACCAAAGTAATTGTCTTAGTTACTTTCTTGGTGCTGGGACATAATACCTGACAATCACAACTCAAAGGAGGAAAGTTTTACTTTAGCTCACAATTTATAGAGGTTTAAGTCCATGGTTGGCTTGCTCCAAGGCAAAGAAGCCTGGCAGAGGAGAAACAGATCATGGTGTGGTGGCTAAAAGCTGAAAGAGATCAAGGGAGGGGTAAGGAATATATTAGAACCAGCTCCAGCCCCAGTAACTTACCTCCTCCAACCAGTTTTCACTTCCCAGCATCATATTTAGCTATAAACTTGTCAGTGGACTCATCCACCAATGAATATCATGCTACCATCATCTACTCACCTCCCAGAAGTCCCACTATGAATACATAAGGCTTTGGGAGGACATCAAGATATGAACCACAACTGAAATAGTAATATGAGAGATCACATTGTAACTTTCTTGGGAAATTTGAGTCATGAATAAAAATGATGTTGTTATTAACTTGCCCAGGTTTTTAAGGAAATTAACATTATGTAAATTATCTTTTCCCCAGTATAACTGTTAATTTAGTAGTATGAAAGCAAGAATTATTAAATATTTTTCAATTATCAAATCTTATTGTTTGTCTCTTGTGACATGGTTGTGAAATTTTTATTTTCAAATTAGTTGCTGCTGTTAGGTTTTTGTACAGATAACTGAATTTTGCAGAAAAGTTGAACTTTAGACCTGTTAACATGGACAATCTCTTTTTCCAGATGAGAAACCCAAGAACTGATGAGATGATGACTTTAAGTCTCGAGGGGTAAGGCAAAAGAGAGGGGCTAGCAGGCATCCTCATGTCTTACTGCAGCAGTATGTGAGGGAAAGAAGTTCACAACAACTTCTTAAATTATATATTTGGTAGAGAACACAGATAATCAAAGTGCAGGGGCTTTCTGGAGGTTGGCACAATTTCTAAGAGAATCAGTAAGACCTAGAGGTCAGCAGGACTTCCAAAGAAAAATCAACAATGCCTATCGCACAATGCAAAATTGTTTGTTATATATAAAGGTGCTGGATGGAGTAAAAAGTTTCCCTCATCAGTAGAGAGCAGAGAACCACAACAGATTTAGCACTAAAAACTTAACTAATTCAAGATATATTCTACAAAGAAAACCAGTGTTCTTGGAACGTAGAAGGAAGAACTAATCAATATAATGTGGAAATCACCTGACTTCAAACCCCATCCTACTAACAGGAATTGCAGCTACAAGATTCCCAGTTGAAACACAGATGAATTACTGCCAGTGATATGCATTTTGAGAAATGCCTTTAATGGAATGAGCTTTCTGTGTGAGTTTCAAGTTAGTTAGGTCTCACAGTTTTGGTGCTCTAAAAGAAAGTATAATCATGTTCATAGTAAATGTGAAAATCTCAAAGACAAACTACAAATAAGAAAGCACAAACATAAAAGTCAGTCTTCATTCCAAGGAGAATAGTGGATGTTTTGAGCTTTTTCTGCCTTACCTACATTCAAAACTTGTAATTTCTTAATCAGGTGGTGCACTGGAGGTGGTTTATATGCCTTAAAAATATTCAAGTACCTAATTAAGATGTAGAGCCAAAAAAAGAGTGAAAATATGGTGAAATGAGTTGTTTTGTACATTAAAATTAAGTCCATTCATATTAAAAAGAAGGGAAGAAAGTAATTTAGACTAAAATAAATTTACACGATCTAAAATGACATTTCTGGTTGAATTTTGCCTAACATATAGCATTTCTTTCCTGAGAACCTATACTCAGTGAACTTCTTCCTCAACAGCTCAGACAGCCTTGTTCTGGAAAACTAGAGCTCCAGGTTACTAAGGAAATTAGGAAGCCTTTAATTGTATACTTCTTTTCCTTCATTTTCCTGAGAAATTTTTATTTTAATTGTGCTCTAGTGTTCATTGAATCCTTTAAATCTTTAAAAAGTAATTTCTGACAACTGGGCAAGAAGCTGTTCATCAGATAGCCATTTAAATTATTTTGTTGGGGAGTTCTCCTTTCTCCCTATACTTAATCCCTGCCACATACTGAAACCAGTTTTCAGGAAAGCTCTACATGCAAAATCAGTGCTGCACAAATTCACAACCTCAGCTGAATGACATTTAGTTTAACTCACCCAGAAATATATCTCCTATGAGCAGTACATTTTTGACAACTGAGACCCATAGCAAGATGAAAGAAAGAATCCAAATTTTCATGAAGATTTGGCAGAGACTGGTTGGCTGAATATGAGTTTAGTTCCCAGATTCTTTTGTGCCAGGTACCTAGGGACACGTGGTTGATTTAACTCCCATATGTATGTGAATGTCTAAGTAACATGTTTTTTAAAGTTTCCTTGTTGTTGAATTTACACAAAGTATATAACAGTTGATATATATTTGGAGCCTTTTTTGCTTAGTAACTGTCAGTTCATTTGCCACATCCTGCAAAGTTATCCTTTAAAATTGGAGCAGGAATTAAAAACTTTCCACAATAAAAATAAACCACATAAATTCATAATCACCAAGATGGACCACAACACTCATGAGTCTAAGAAGGAAAATACATCTTAGTGGGAATGTATTTAAACAAAAGGACAACAAAAAGAAATAAAAATGAAGGAAAATAATATAATGATAGGAATTATTACATATCTTTCACCAGCAACACTCAATAAAAATTTTCTGAACTTTCCAGTGAAAAGACATAGACTGGAAGACTAGATCAAAAGTAAGAGCCAACTAAATTTTGCTGAATTTTGCTCAACTAAATTTTCACACATCTCATCCTTAAAAATACATACAGGCATTGGATTCCCAAAGGAAATAGAAGTTAACCTGATTTCTTACAAAGTTGGCTTCAAAATAAACTGGTCAGAAGAGATGAAGATGTGCCAATTTTGGCAACTCATATACTAAAAGAAGAGATGAAGATGGTCACTATATAGTGCTAATGGGAGTAGATCATAAGGAAAAGATAACGTGTACATATTTATGCACTGAATGTCAGCAGACCAAATTTTATAAAACAAAAAGTACCTGAAATAAAGGGACAGACAGGTGCCAATACAACCATAATATAGTATGTGACTCATCAGGTAAACAAGACAAAAAAATTAACAAAGAGAAATATGTTTATGTGTATCTTAGAACACATGGTTTAATAGATATATAGAATGTTTATTCCCAGAAGAAAAAATACACACTTTATCAGCACCCTGTGAAACTTTGCCCAAAATAAATGACTGACATTTAAGATCATAAAATATGTCTCCATAAATAAGAATTGAAATAATGTAACACCTCTTATCTAATCACAATGTAATAAAACTAAAAATTAACTGAAACCACAGAATTGACACAAACACATAGAGACTGAATAACACACTTTGAGTAATTAGCCACAGAAGAAATCAGGGGAAAAATGAAATTGTCCTAGGAAAAATGACTATGAAAAGATAATATATCAGAATCCATGGGACACAATAAAAGTAGTTCCAAGAGGAAAGCTATGAGGGCCTACTTTAGAAAAACAAGTCATCTAATGGTGGAGCTCAGAGTCCTAGAAAATAATGACACAAATACCAAAGTTATAGAAGGAAGAAATCATAAAGGTAAGAGAGAACACTGAAATTGAGACTAAAAACATCAGTGGGTCAATGGATCAGAGTTGATTCTTCAAAAATAAGTAGGATTGATAAAGCTTAGTCCAGTTTGCCTAAAGAAAGGGAGACAATACAAAGTTACAAAGGAAAAAGGCAGTTATAGCATACATCACTGAAATTCAGATTATTAGAAAGTAAGTTTAAAACTCATTTATTCTACAGTTGGGAAATATGGAAGAAATGGATGAATTCCAAGATATACATGACTTACAAAAACTGAATCAGGAGGATATAAAACATCAATAGACTAGTAACAATGTACACTAATTGATGTAATTGTCAAAACTCTACCAGTTAGGCAAAGCCCAGGACCCTAAGATTTTATTGCTGTATTTTACCAGAATTAGAGGTGCAATGTTTATCTAGTTTCTCCATGTATGGAAAGGGAGGGAAGGAATGTTTCCAAACTCTTTCCATAAACCAGTATTACCTTGCTACCAAGATTAGATGAAGGCTCAATAAAGTAGAATACTACAGGCCAATATCTTTGATGAAAATTGTTGCAAAAATCCCTAACATGATACTTTCAAACAACTCATTAAAAAATCATACACCAAATCCAAGTTATGTGTGTCCCAGCAATGCAAGGATAATTCATCATACAATAATCACTAAATGTAATACCTCATATAAGTAGAGTCAAGGATAAAAATCATATGATCATTTCAGTAGATGGAAAAAACAGTCCTTGACAAACTCAACATACCTACATGAAAAACTTCTAATGAGAACAAGTATGGAAAAACCTTCCCTCACCTGATAAAATCTGTGTATAAAGAACCCGCAGCCTGCATCACCCATGAAGGCAAAAAGTTAAAACCATTCCTTCCAAAATTAGGAATGAGATGAGGGTGACTTTTATTTTCTCTTCTTTTCTTTTCTTTTCTTTTCTTTTCTTTTCTTTTCTTTTCTTTTCTTTTCTTTCTTTCCTTTCCTTTCCTTTCCTTTCCTTTCCTTTCCTTCCTTTCCTTTCCTTTCCTTTCCTTTTCTTTAAGAAAATAGAACCCAGCAAAACAAAACAGAATAAAGCCAATCAAAACAAAGCAATGACAGTGATACAGAACTTCAAAATAGGACAATAGGAAATCAACAATGGCTACCATAATATAACTTGCTATCTTCACAATAGTTGTCCATACCATCAGACATAGCAAAATCAAACAAAACAAAACAGAATAAAACCAATCAAAACATAACATTGAATAAAACAAAACAATAAATTAGAACAAAACAAAGCAGTGAGAACAATACTGCCCATTGTTATCTTCAAAATAGTTGCTTAGGTTACCAGGTGCAGGAATAAAGTCACACTGCCATCCTCCAAATAAATGCACAGATCACCAGCCCCAGGCCTGCAGAATTAACCAAACAATGCAAGCATCAAGCTACTCCCTTTTCTCAGTTGCTATCCTCTCAACCTGAGTCCTCTGAACCACCAGAGGAGTTCGCTTCTAGTTTTTCAGCCTGCACTTCAGCTGGCTTATGGGAAGGCTTGGTTTCTTTAGTGGCTGAGGCATGGCAGAGCCTGCTTCATGGAAGGCATGGTTTCTCTTCTGGTTGGGGCTCTTATGATCAGTGTAGCAAAGCTTGCTTTGCGGGAAGGCATAGTTTCTCCAAGGGTGTCTATTCTAATCACATTTTTCACTATACTAATTGTTTTTTTTATAGAGAAATAAAAAATGGCCTGGGGGCATGCTGGGTAGCAGTGGGTCTTCAACCTTTTCAGCCTCAAAACTGCCAAAGAGAAAGATTTTCTCGGAGGAGAAAGCCACAGAGCACCAGGTGGTGATGGATACCATAGGAAGTTCCAAAATGGCAGCAGCCACACCAGATTCCAGAATGGCAGCGACATAGAGAAGCTGTTCATCACAATAAGGTTCAGAAAGCTCAGCAATCCAGGCATTCAATCCCTCCAGCCAAGAGGGAGGAAGACTTGGCTACTGTTCCAGCTGGCAGTGGACCTTGGCAGGATCCACGTAGTGCTGATTTTAGGCAAATGGAGAATGCATGAGTTCTGAGGTTAAGGCAGCTTCTACCCCAATTTCAGGAGGCCTGGGGTGCCAAGCAGTGTGACCCTGAGAGGGCAATATGTGAAGCTGTGAATGAGAGGCCAAAGATACAGTGGAGACTCCAAAAGCTTGGAAAAGCTAGAAACGTGGATCATCCAAGGAAAGCTTCAAAGACTGAGGAAAGTGGGCTTAAGAGAGAAGCTGTGGGCCTTTTGGAGCTTGCCACCAGATTGCTTCAGATGCTGAGTGTGGAACTCCAGGACTTAATGTTTGCCCTGCTGGATTTTGGACTTCCTTTGGTTCCAATGCTTTGTATTCTCATGCTTGTAACTTTTGGAATGGTAATGTTTATCTTGTGCCATTGTATATTGGAAGTGTTTAACTTTGTTTTCATTTGTTTGGGGCTTGCAGCTAAGAGTTTGCCATAGATCTCAGAGGGGACTTGGGACTTGAACTTGCACTTTTCAGCAATGTTGAAACTGTTAGGACTTTGGTAACTCTTGCAGATGAACCAAATGTCTTTTGTACAAAGGATGTGCATGAGTATTTGGGGGACCAGGGGTGGAGTGTCATGTTTTATGTCAGTGACCCCCCAAGTCTCATGTAATTATAGATGCAGCTGAATCTAGTGTTTGTGGTTTGTTTGTTGTCTAGTGCTTGGATTGGTGGTGTGTGAGTGCTATACCTGCCCAGAGGGTGGAGCCAGCATACAGTGTAACAGAGGAAGAAAGAGCATGCTGTTCATGCTTGCTGTTTACCATGGGCCCACCATGCCACCTTGCCACTTGGAGCCAACTGAGTATGGACTGAAACCTCCAACCTGTAAGAAATAAACCTTCCATTCCCTAACTTTAGGCATCACATATTTTGTCTCAACAATGAGAGAAAAAAGTAACTAAGACAGCATGTCGCTTCCCTGCTAACCACAGGTAACCTTTGGCCGCAAGTATTGCTGTGACCTGATGAAGATCCAGACTTCCAGTTTTTGTACTAAAGTCTCACTCTGTTAGCATGCTTGTAGCTGCTATTGATCTTAGGTAGAGTGGCCATCCGGCAGCCACTGCATTCAACCTTGGAAAGTTGAGCACTGGGCAGAGCTCTTGTCTTAAGATTTTGGGTCGAGACACCCAAAACAATTCTTTTTTTCTGGTTTGTAGAGGAAGAAGGATTTTCTTTAAATTTTTTTTTATTTTGAAGATAGTAAAATACAAAAAAACAAGACAGAACAAAGCCAATCAAGACAATGCAGTGAAATTGGTACAGAAATTCAGAGCAGGATACTGGGATAACAGGAATAGGTACCATTGTATATCTTGTTATCTTCACAACAGTTGTTCATTCATCAGGTATAGCAAAATCAAACCAAAAACAGAACACTATAAAAGCTATCAAAGCAGAATATTGAGTAGAGCAAAACAATCAATCAGAAAAAAGCAAAACAGTGAGAACAATATTTGCCTTCAAAGAGAACATAGAAGGAAATCCCCCAAATTTCCTATATTGCATACAGTCATCTTCTCAAGAGATGCTCAGCCCTCTGGCCCCAGGTCAGAATAATCAACCCAAAAATACAAGCATTTAGTTGCTTTATGTGCCTTAGTTGCTGTAAACCCTGGCTATTCTTGAAACCATCCAGTTGCTAACCAGAGGTGGGGTGGAGAGTGGGGCCTTTGATTCTCAGCTCATGCTGGTAGTCTCACAGGAGACCCCGACTTGTTCTCTCACTGCTGTGCCCACTGCTTACTCATGCCACTGTCACGTACCTGGGAGGAGGGCTTGTTGCTTTCTTGTTTAGCCCCCTAAGTTCCAACATGGCTGGATCTCAAGACACACTGACTTGTTCTCTCCCTGCTGCTTGCTTGTGAAGAAGGGCTCTCTTAATCCAGATATATTATTATGTTATGCAGCAAAAACCACCTGTTGGGTAATTGGGTCAGGGAGACCTGGCATAGTCCCAATAGGTAAAATCTATTTTAACCTAGTTTTAAGGTCAACTTGGGAGAAAGATGACAGAAAAATCAGTAACAGAGACTTTTGGGGAAGTAGTGCTTGAATTGAGCACTGCCTTTGGGTGAAGCTTATTAAGATATTTGTGTGCAAAATAAATGCTCATGATAAGGTAATTTCAGAAGAAGAGAATTTTTAAATTAAGTGTGTATGAAGATCCATGATGTGTGTAGCAGTTTACCTGTTTCCTTCGCCACCCCATCTGTGCAAATGGGCTCATGAATAACGTGGTCATAGAGGCAGGGTAGGAAGTTTCAATGGGCCCTGCAGCAGTGACTTTCACTGGGCACAGCTGACCCTGCTGCAGTCAGTGCGGAGCACCAGACCTTCAAGGAGCAAGGTGAATACACTTTACAGCACCTTTTTGCGTGGGAGTCAGCCTGCAACCAGCTACTTTTATCATGGAAGGGGAAGAACTTTGTGCTTACTGAAAAGAAGCTTGTTCTCTGTGGATTTGCTTTCCATGCCTTAATGCTTCTGCCCAACCTTAAATCCATGCACTTCCAGAATGCTCCATGCGCTATCATGGTACTGCTCAAAGCATTGCTTTTGACCAAGGAATGCACTTCACAAGGATGCTGAGGGTCAGGGTCAAACAGTTCAGTAAATGCCCCACCACACACAGGCAGCTGGATTGAGACAATAGGAAATGGTTTCTTGAAGACACAATTCCAGAGCCCCTAGGTGGCAATGCTTTGCAGGGCTGGAATAAAATTCCCCAGAAGTCTGTATCTGCTCCTACTCAGTTTCCAGTACTCCATATGGTACTGTTTCTCCCAGAAACGTGACTTATGATTCCAGGAACCCATGGTTGGGAGTGTGAATGGTACCACTGACCATTACCCTTAGGGGCCCAGGAGCCAAATTTGTGATCTCTGTTCCTGTGGTCTTTGCTGTGTTGGCCTAGAAGTCAGTTCCAGAAAGAAGAACAACAATGATATCTTTGAAGTGGAATTTGGGAGGTCCTCTGGTCATTTTGAGTCCCTCATTCCTCTGTGTCAACAAGCTACAGAGGGAATTATGGTCACACATAATGACACACATGGGGTTCACACATCCAGAGCACTAAGAAATAATTGGAGTAATACTCCACATTCAATGTAAGGAAGAGAAAGTTTGGAGTGCAGGAGATCCCTTAGGCATGTGCTAGTGTTACCATTCCATGTTATTGGACTCAATGTGAAAATACAACAACCTAATCCATACCTTGGATGATGAGAATGTGCCCAGACCACTGAGGTGTGAAGATATGGGTTATCACTTCAGGTAGAGATCTAAATAAATGACTACACAGCAATTCATGGTATTTAGATAGGAGTCTGGCTAGAAGGCCAAGGACTTGGAAGAGAAATGATAGAAAAACTTATGATGAAGACATTTGGGGAAAAATATATATGGCAGACATCTTTGTTTTCATCTTTGTATTAATACACTATATAACATAATCTTGATTGACTTAATATTGATAGATAAATATTACATTTACATTGTAAGTTAAGTAATGTCATGAGAAGAGTAATCATCACCCACAGACACTCTTATCTTCTCTTCTGGGGAAAGAGTTAATGTTCTCTGTGGTGTCTAATATAGTTGTGTTATGGGAATGTTAATCACGAGTTGTCAAAATGACTGAATTAAGAAATGTTTGGCAGATCAGTGATGCTCATTTTGGATCTCCCTGCAGTTTGCCTCCAGATGTGATTGGTATGAAGTCCACCAAACTGAACAGGAAAGACCCACCCACCATCCAATGAACTTACAGGACAGTAGAATAAAAGGGGAAAGAGGTCTGTTGCAGTGTTCGAAAGTGCCAGGTTCTTTAGCCTCCCAAATCAGACTCATACCAGCTTATCTCCAGTAAGTATTTGGTGTTGGACTGGTGTTGGTTTTCTACTTTCTCTTTTCCATGTCTTCCAGATTCTTGGGTGCAGCAGTTACTGGATCCATTCCTCCAGCACACAACTAGCCCTTATGTGTTCTCCTGATTTTGATTCTTTAAGCCTGCCTAATATAACTTCTTGCATCATTTTATATATAAATGTGCAGGATATAATCTATTGATTCTGTTTCTATGGAGAGACCTAACTAGTGCAGTTGTAACAATACTTTTTCTTGGCTATATTGATAGATTATTGGAAAACAACCATGGAAAACATCACCCTACTTATTTATACTTTTGTTCACAGATGTGTTGTTAGTTTTTTTGAAAGTTTAATTTCTATTCATTTTTTTATAGTCAGGAAAGGCAGAGTTCTGTGACCTTCCTTCCCAGAGACCTTCTTCAATAGCTGGATAATTTTTGTTTTCTTGTGACTCAGAAAACATGTTTGCATATTTTATTATATTTTTTGGTAGGGAGATCATTCCATAAAGAAAATCATTATTTCTTTTTTTATTTTTTATTTTTAAGGAGGGTAAAGTTAAACATAACAAAACAGAACAAAACAGATCATAAGATAACAATGTAAGAGACAGATTTCAAAGCAAGACAACCGGAGATCTTCACTGTCTATCATATTGTCTCTTGTTTTTGTCCAAATAGTTGTCCTTATCTTCACATACAATGAATTCATACAAAACAAAATAGTATAGAACTGATCAGAACAGAATGATGAAAGCATGTTAGGTCTTCAGGATCAGACAATGAGGAAGTCAACAATGGTTGCCATAATGTCTCTCATTCTCTTCAAAATAAGTGTCCATAGCTTCATGTATGTTGAAACTAAGCAAAACAAAACAGACTAAAATCACTCTGAACAAAGAATAATAGTATTGCTGGATTTCAAAAAATAATTATTTCTATGCCCATTTTCTTTTTCTATATCAACCATAAATTACCTTGAGAAGTCTGCTATAATTCTGATGGGCTTCCTTTTGTAGATCAGTTGTTTCCTTTTTGTAGCTGCTTTTAGTATTTTGTTTTGTGCTGAATTTCTGAAATCTTGATTATTATATGCCTTGATGTAGATTTATTGTAGTCATGGATAGTTGGGGTTCTATATATTTTGATAATTTGTCTGTCAAATTCTTTTCCTCATGTTTGAGAGTTTACTGCTATTATTTCTGTGAAAAGGGTTTTAATGGCTTTTGCGTTGTCTCCAGTTTTTTCACTGAGTCCAGTCAATCTTGTGTTATTTTTCTTAGCCTCATCTTGTAGCTGTTAGATTTCATGGTTTTTTGCTATTTTTAAGAAACTTTGTTTCCTTGTTGCTAGCAGCAATTCTCTTTTCTAGATCTGATATTCTATCCTAGCTTTCACTCAACTTGTTACATATAATTTGTTTTTTGAGACAGGGTCTCACTATGTAGTTCAGGCTGGCCTTTAGCTCACTTTGTAGCCCAGGCTGGTCTCAAACTTGCTATGATCCTCCTGCCTCATCCTCTTGAGTGCTGGGATTGCAGGCATGTGCCACCATGCCCAGTTGTTACATATGCTTTCAATGGAGTTTTTAATCACCTGTATTTCTTTTTGGATCTGTTTCATTGATTCTATTTCTTTTTATGTTGGGCATTCATAGTTTTCATTGTTTTCCTGAGCTCCTCTGTTTTATTTTCTAAAGAGGGTAAAATTAAGCATAACAAAACAGAACAAAACAGATCATAAGATAGCAATGTAAGTGACACAGATTTCAAAGCAGGACAACTGGAGATCTTCACTGTCTATCACAGTGTCTCTTGTTTTCTTCCAAATAGTTGTCCATATCTTCACATACAGAGAATTCATACAAAGTGAAACGGTATAAAACTGATCAGAACAGGATGATGAAGGCATTTTAGGTCTTCAAGACCAGACAGACAATAAGGAAGTCAACAATGGCTGCCATAATGTCTCTCATTCTCTTCAAAAATAGCTGTCTATACCTTCTTGTATGTTGAAATTAAATAATATAAAACAGACTAAAATCACTCTGAACAAAGAGTAATAGTATTTCTGGATTTCACATCATGATGCTATGGAATCAGCACTGGGTACCTAAGGTGTCTCTTTTTCTTCAAAGTAGCTGCTCATTTCATCATGCATTGTATTATTCATTCTCATAAACTTTTTAGAAGTTCTACGCATGCATGGGTCTCTACCTGTATACCTATCCTTTCTGTATTAGAAGGAAAAACAAAACAAACCAAGACAAAACAAAACAAATTCCTAAAAAAACACAAAACTAAAAAGACATCTAAACAACAATAGCAAAGAGTCTAGAACACTGACAATATAGGCCTTCAAAGCAGGGTGGAAATGAGCATAACTAGGGTTGTTATTTTGCATGGTGATCTTCAAGAGTTCCTCAGATCACCACAATTGTTCCAAATCTATGAATGTTAACTATTTTGTTCCAAGAACTTATGGAGTTTGTAACGTAATCATCTGAACTATCTTAAGTGTGTTTATATAATTTTAGACATGTTTTCTTTTCCCTTCCTTTTTCTTTTTCATTTTCCCTGAGATACTGTTTTTTCCACTTTAAGCAGATTATTATCCTTTCACTGTAATTATTGAGTTTTTTGGTATCTTATGTACTCTTACCATTTCGTACACTAGGGAGACTATATGGTATTTGCACATGTGAGTTTGATTTATTTCACTTGTGAGTATGGTCTTGACTTGCATCCATTTATTTATAAATATCTCAATGTGCTCATTCTTTATAGCAGAGTAGTACTCCATTGTATAAAAATACCACATCTTTTTTTATTCATTTCTCAGCTGATGGGCATTTAGGTTGTTTCCAA
>PVJX010044155.1:0-13316 GCA_004027295.1 Dolichotis patagonum
GCCATGCCACCCTGCCTTGGAGCCAACCGAGTATGGACTAAAACCTCCAAAACTGTAAGAAATAAACCTTTCCTTCCCCAACTTTGGGCATCAGGTATCTTGTCTCAGTGAAAAGTAACTAAGACAGCCAAAATACAGAATTCCAAGGAAAAAAGGAAAAGAACAACAATGACAACAACAAAAAACCACTAAGAAATCATTATTTGACAAATTACATACTGACTTCTTGGAAATAGTTGTTCAAATTACAAAATTAAAACATGCAAAGTAGACATTCAAATAGTGAGACTGTTAACAGTTCTGCTCCATGATCTGACAAAAACAGCAATATGGTCATCAATCTTACACACTCAAACATACATGCAATTATATCAAAAGGGTAAAATTAAACACAACAAAACAGAACAAAATGGATCACAAGAAAGCAAGGTAAGAGACATACATTTCAAAGCTAGACAATCGGAGATATTCACTCTCTATCTATCATATTGACTCTTATTTTCTTCCAAATAGTTGTTCATATTGTCACATACAGGGAATTCACATGAAACAACATAATATGGAACTGATCTGGACAGGATAAGGAAGGCATTTCAGGTCTTCAAGACCAGACAATAGGGAAGCCAAGAATGTCTGTCTAGTGTCTCTCATTCTCTTCAAAACAGCTGTCCATACCTTCATGTGTGTTGAACTTAAACAAAACAAAACAAGCTAAATTCACTTTGAACAAAGAATGATAGTATTTCTGGATTTCACATCATGACATTATGGAATCAGCACTGGGTACTGTAGTGTCTCTTTTTCTTCAAAGCAGTTGTTCATTTCAACATGCATTATATAGTTGGTTCTCGTAAACTGTTTATAAGCTCTACACATGCATGAGTCTCTACATGTATATCTATCTTTTCTGTATTAGAGGGAAAAACAAAACAAAGCAAGACAAAACAAAATAATTCCTAGAAAAGCCTGAAGCAAAAAATCATATAAAACCACAATACAAGGTGATCTACAATGGTTACCATGATGTCTCAGCAGTATATAGCAACATTAATAAAAATGAAGCATTGGAGACATTATAAGACTTCAAAAGCAGACAATAATCAAACCAGAGTGGGTATCTTAGTGAATCTTGTCATCTTCAGTGTAGTTGCCTATACTCTTAGACTTGATGCTATCAATCATAACAGATTTGAATAAAATTAGTCAATGCAAAATAGCAATCTAACAACCAGATTCAAATAAGATCAGTCATAATAAGACAGTATAAGTTATACAGGGCTTCAGATTAAGTTGATATGAAATTAAGGATGATTACCATAATATGTCCTCTTATTTTTGGGATAGCTGACCATGTCCTCAAGTCTAGTGTAAGTAGACAAACTGGAACAGCATATAATCCATCCAAGCAGAGTGATGAGAATAACGTAGATTTTTAAATCTTGTTACCCCATTAAAAATATCCTCTGCCTTCCTTTTTTAGACAGTTCCTCCCCTTTCACGCCCATAGGGTGCACTGCTTGTTTTGGGTCCCACTGCCTCCCTATATAGAGCATCTCAATGGACCCTATCTCCTAATCCACTCTGCCTGTGTTTCTGTTAGTATTTTGAGGCCCTCTATATTAGAGATTACAGCCAATCTTCTCTGTCTCATTTCTGCTATTATATTTTTCTGCAATTGGTTGTCTATTTTTCTCTTCCACTCCACTGTCTGCCCCATTCACTGAGGCCTCTCTGCCACTGTTTCTGAAATCCTTGTATTCTTTTTTTCTCTCTCTAAAATGTCCTTCAGTATTTTTTGTAGGGTTGGATTGGTGGTCACAAATTCTTCCAGTTCCTCTTTGTCATGGAAGCATCTTGTTTCTCCATTAATGTCTAGAGACAGTTTTGCAGGATACCTCAATCTGGGCTGGAGGTTGTTCTCCCTCAGGGCTTGAATTATTTCACTCCATGCTATTCTTGACTTGATGGTCTGTGTCGAGAAATCTGCCATGATTTTGATGGGTTTTCCTTTATAGGTGATCTGTTTCTTTACTGTGATGGCTTTTAATATTCTGTTCTTATGTTGAATTTCTGGGATCTTGATTATTATGTGTCTGGGTGTAGCTCTGTTTTGGTTGTAGGTGGCTGGAGTTCTGTATGCTTCATACATCTGCATATCATTTCTTTTTTCTATGCTTGGGAAGTTTTCCTTAATAATTTCTGTGAATAGCCTTTGCAGTTCTTCTGTTTTGACTCCTGCTTCTTCATCACATGCTTTATTCTTAAGTTATGGATCCTCTTGTTGTCCTCTAGGCTTGGTATTGTTACTGCCTGTTCCCTTGTTATTTTTAAGAGATCTTCCACACATTGCAAGCCTGTGTTCAATTTTTGATAGTCTATCTTTAGTTTCTTTCAAGCAGTTTTGCCAACTTTCTATGGAGTCTTTAGTTTGCTGGTAATCTCTTTGAATCTGCATCATGAATTCTAGGTTTGCTTTATATTCTTCATTGAACGTTTCTCTCCTTTTGTATTCCTCTGTTCTTCTGTCTGTGTCTTCTTGAGAGGTGCCCAACCTTTCTTTTATTAATCTACTTATATCTTGTTTAACTTGAATTAATATTTCAGTTTTGATCTCATTTACGAGGTCCTGAAGATATCACTTTATGTCTGCTGATGCTGTGTTTGATGTTGCATTTTTGCTGCCCTCAATCTCTTTTATATTTACCTCTCCTGGATCAATATTCTCAGGGTTAGGGGCTCAGCGCTGGGGCTTTTTCTTATTTCTCTCTCTTGTCATGTTTTTGGTTCCTTCCATACAAGTGTATAGTGTAATTCCCATCCCCTTTCCTTGTTGGTTAGGGTTCTTCTGGAGCATGCAGGCTAGGGGCTTCTGCCCTCTGCAGTCAGCTATCAGAGACTGAAATGCAAGCAAGGGCCATATACGCTGACTCCTCCCCTCTGGGCCAGTCAACCTTTGTGGGCCTTCACTGCATCAGTGTGTGCCACGCTTAGGGAATTGGTTTGGGATGACCCACTGGGTCCCAGCCAGGGGCACGCTCCAGTCCAAGCAGATCCCACCAATCCACTCTGCAAGGGAAGCAACCAACTGAAGCTGCTTCCTTACAGAGTTAGGACTGTCCTGCCCAACTCCAATATGTTGCCCAGTTGGTTGCCCCTTTCCCACAGGAGTGTCTTATTCCCATCACTCACCGCGTGTTCATGCCGGTTCCTGAGAACTGCTGGGCTCCCTGACCTCTGACCTCAGTGCGGCTGTGGCACAAATTCACAGTGCCTCTGGGTGGGTCACGCGTGCAAGGCTGGTTCCAGGCGAGTTGTGCGCAGAGCTGTTCAGCTCCAAGCTCGGGGCTACTCAAGCCAGTCAAATCAGCACAGGTTTGGGCAGCTCGGCGAGAGCACTGTGCTCACCGTTCTTAGCTTCTCTAACGGTAGCCCCAGGACCTCATATTTGAGTAGTTTCTTTCACTTCAGTTTCTTCCTGGGTTGAGAGAATCTATCTTCCTCTGTTTGGATCTCTCCAGGGTGTTCTATTCTGGCATTTGAGCTGTCTCTCTCAGAGAGGACCTATCCTGCTACCTATAGGTCTGCCATCTTTCCTCTGTGCTGAACATATTTGTATATCTTTGAATATTTATGTAACTATCACTGGACATATAAAATTTAACTTTTATTACATAATGGTAATAAAAATAATGCTTATTTATATCCCTACCACAATGTGTAACATTTCCATATCGGCGCAGTCTTATTCTTAACATTTCTAATTTGGTGAGTGTTACCACAATTCTGACAACATACCTAAAGTAAACCTAGGAAGAAACTGAGACCTGAGGAGACTTGAGTAACTTTAGCATAAGACATTAGAATGTATATAGCTCCTGTCTTTTGGCCACTCCACAGGTGTTATGTACCTGCAATATCTACCTGACTGTATGTCTTCCCAGGTCACACAGAAACTCATACATCCCAGACAGGAAAGGACAACACTTCAAACAGACACATGAAATAATTTCCAGTCCAATCCAACTATGTAACAAGAGCTCACTGAGTTGAGAGAACAAGTGTAAAACTACTTGGCAAATTGCTGGAGATAAAGGCATTATTTGGGAAAACAGTTTCTCTTTTCATCTAGATAATTAGGACTGTGTATTTTAGCTAATGAGGGGAAGGTTGGGCTTTGCATTTGATTCCCTTTTTTATCATCCATAACTTTGTGGCCAAATTCCTTGTAAATGAAGCTATTTGGAGTTGAAGGTGGGAGCACAGTGCTAGAGACTGAAGCCAGAGCTCTCACACTGAGCTACATTCTTAGTCCTTTGCAAACTGTTTAAAATTTTTAAACAAGGTCTTGCTGAGGTGCTATATTGCTCAGGTTGGGCTTGAACTTGCAATCCTCTTATCTCAGCCTCCCAGCTGGAATTATAACTATGAGCCACTATGCCGAGTTCTGATGTATATATTATTTAAAAAGGCTGACACGAAAGTACTAATCAAGACTACATTTCCTCGTAATGCCAGATGATTAAAGGCTAGAATGTCCTGCTTTGTGCTATCTGTCTCATAGACATACAGTGCTCTTCCAAAGTCCATGTCCCAGAGCTGTCTCTGAGGTTGGCCACCCTGGAAGCCTATTGAATCTATGCTCATGTGTGCTTATTTTTGTCTCTGGAAGTACTAGTCTAGACAACCCTTTCTGAGTTTATTTTACTAGCTGAAGGCTCCTGGACTGTTAAGGGTTTCAGGCACCAGAACAACTTTGTGTTCAACCTTCTACATTAACTACCTACCCAAGAAACCCATCTGACTTGGCAATGTTTCTAAAATATGAGAGTAAATTATATAATTGGAAGAAAGATCAGATCTAAAATAAACTGTCATTAGACAAAAGCTATTATCTTCAATTTTCCTTCCTCTCTAAAACAAAACAAAACAACAGCAACAACAAAAAACCAAAACAAAACTCAAAACCAGGTTATTGGCTTTGCTCTTATTAGGTAAAATGTGTTGTTCTAGTCTATTAAAAAGCACTTATCTACAAATTTCTAATCAGCAATAAGAAGAGGTGGTGTGCTCAGCCATCTCCTTGTAGTAATAAAGATTCAGATTTAATTTCTGCAGCCTTTGGTATTCTCATTTTGAAGTAGAATAATAGTTAAACTAGATTGAGGACCTCACAATTGGAGCATGACTTGTGTTGCCTAGTTACTGGGACTCTGGAGATTAGATTGTCAAGACATTTAAATGCACAGAAAAACAAACAAGCAACACTCCTATTTCCATTGTAATTCCTTTATGAGGATAGGGCAGCTTTCAAATTGGAAGCCAGTTTGTGCGGTGCCAGGGGCGGGGGAGGTGTTTGTTAGCAGAGGATGATAAATAGTAATTAATTTCAGCTAAATCTTTCCCCAAGGGGTGGTCTCACCATCTGATAGACATGGGCAGTAGAAAGTGGCCGTATTCAACACGATGAGTTTTATATTGTTCTAGTCTCAAGGGCCCCCAGACGATTCTACCTGGGACTGTTTAGCGATAAAAGCTGCCATGTGCAATCTGCAACATAAGAGCATAGGGCCTTCTAATTAAGTTTGGAAAGAAAGAAAATAGAAGCAGACTGTCAGGTTTCCCTAAGGCAGGCACTGTGGAATTTGTGTTGAAAATGGAGCTGAAGGTATAGGAGAGACTAGAAGACCAGAGATGTAGACAGCTTGATTTTCTTCCTGTAATTGACTAGAAACTGTCAAAACCTTGACCAAGTTATCTTCTTTCAACTCATCATTGTTCCTTTCCACATTCTCCCATAGATCACAAAAGAGAAGTGCAGAATGATATTTTCTTGAACCCCATTTCAGTAGAATTCTGGGTGAAATCTATCAGTGAGAAGAAATTTGGAAATCAGTGAACTGTGAAAGGCAGAAGGGGAGTGTTTTTGTTTTTTCTTCTCCAACAGTCAGATATAGGGAACTTCTTTGTCTTTACCAATGGCTTCCCTTGGTTTCTTGTTCCTGCGAATAGGAGCTGAGATCTTTGGCTGTGTCATCCCTGTGATATCTGCACCTCCAGGTCACCTAAAGTGGCTTTTTAAACCTTTTTTCCCTAAAGTTCTTCAAATAATTGTGTGAAATTAATCTCCTATATTAAATATATTTCCTCTCCAACTAACTAGAGTTACTTTCTCTGCTACCTGCAGTGAATAATAATGAATAACAAAGACACAGACATAAAGATCCAACAATTTGGTCATTTATTGTTATATTTGAACGTTGATTAGCACCAAATTACACACCAATGTATTTTTACAAATACAAAAACTATCTATGTGTGGTATAGTTTCATTTTTATACTGTTCAAAAGAAGACTAATCTGTGATATTAGAAGTAAGGGTAGTGGGGATGTTTGAGAAGGAATGAGGGTGGTGATACGGTAGCTACTGGTGTTCGATTCCATCAAAGTGGTAGTTAGATGGTTGGTTGGGTTCCTGTTGTGATATATGTGCTCTTGTCATTGACCTACATTGCCAACCATGTATGATAGGCTTTAGTCAAAAAATTATTTAAAAATTTTAAGGCTGGTAGGAAATTTTCTTCTCACAGTACTAATCCTAACATAACAGCTACTCACTGAGTTCAATATTAATCTCTGACAGGTGATATATCAGAGGCAAGAGACTAAGTGAATTGTTCAGAGTATACCTGCAAAGCACAGTTTTGTATCCATTTATAACCTGGTATAATGTGACAGTTTGAAACAGCAAGTTTTCCTAGTTATCTTTTTAAAAACTTTTTTTCTATTTATAAACAAAATGAAACAAATTCTGCATAAACAGAGATGACTCATTCTCAGCTAATTTGCTATCTCAAGCATTGAGAAATGTCAAATGCTGCAGAGAAGAGGTATGAGACAGAATTGATAAGGAATATGTAGACCTTGTCAAGGTATTTAACATAAATGAGTAGGAAGTGGAGGAGCTATTTCAACAATGGGCTATTGTGAATTGGATGTAGCGCTAAAGCAAGCAAAAAGCACCATTGTAAAATGACACCAAGAAAGTTAAATTAGACATGTCTAAAAAAATTCACACTAGCTGAGAATTTAGCTCAGCGCTATAAGTGCCTGCCTGGCAAGTGCAAAGGTTGTGAGTTTGGTCCCTGGTACCACCAAAAAAAGCCAAAACAAAACAAAAACCTCACACTAATTTTTCCATTTGTTCCATTTCCCACTGAAATAGTCATCTGTTAGGGCCTGGAATTTCTCAGATCTAATAGACCAATTGGTTAAGCATTACTTCATCCACTGTTTTTCACCAGACAATATGGGCTAGTTTGTGAATGTCCCTTAAGTAACTCCTACATTACAGAGAGTTTCACCAAAGGAGAGATGCTTCTTGAAGAGCTGTGGGTTTATAGTTTTCAAAGGACAAGAAAGTTCTTTCTGCAACGTTTTTCTCCCACTTACCCTTGTCCCCACCACTTGCACCCAAGCCTAGGACATTCTGGGGCCATTATAACACATATTTTTAACTATTATTTTTATAGATCAGACATAGTGTGTACTTTTGAACGTCTTGGTTTTTTTCCTCAACATATATCCAGCAAAATTTAGAAAAGATGGCATTATGTTTGAATATGATTTGTCCCCCAAACTAATGTTGAGGCTTGTTCTCCACTGTGGTAGTATTAGAAAGGGAGGCACAGTGGACAATATTTGGGCCCTTGGAACAGAACACTCATGAATGGATCAATGTCTTTCTCTTAAGAGTGAATTCTGACTGGGTTAATTACCATGAAAACAGGTTGTTAAGAAGTGACACTGCTTCTCATGTTTTGCTTCTTCTGCACATGCTTGCTCCTCCACTTTCCCCATGAGTTGAATCAGAATGAAGCTCTCACCAAAAGCCAAGGAGGCACATAATCTCTGCTGTGGTTAAAGTAAGTGTCCCTCAATACTCATGTGTTAAAGACTTAGTCTCCAGTATGAAGCTATTGGAAGGTGGCAAAACTTTGAAGAGGGGGGACTTGGTAGGAAGTCTTCCAATCATTTGAGATCATATTATTGAAGGGGATATTATGGCCTTGGATTCTTTCTTTTTTCTTTCCAGCTGGCAAGAGGTAAATAGTTTCTTCTACCACTCATTCTTTCCATAATATGCTTCCTTACCATAGGTCCAAAATTAATGGGCCAACTGATCATGGACAGAATCTCCCCAAACTCTGAACCAAAATAAAACTTTCCTTTATTTATTTTGGTACTGGAAATTGAACTCAGGGCCTTGTACTTGCCAGACAGGTGCTGTGCCACTGAGCTACATCCATGGCCCTCTTTCCTCGTTGACTTTTACCTGGTACTTGTTACAGTGACAGAAAGCTACGTAATACACAGATGCCATGTCACTTTTCAGTCTCCACAATCATTAGCTAAAATAAACATTTCCTTATAAATTGCCCAATTTCAGATATTTTGTTATAGCAGCAAAGAATTTATAAAAGCACCTGACTTTTCACAATTTGTTCATTTAACATATATTTACTGAACTTCCACTTTAAGCCAGGCAGTGAGTTAGGTGCTGAGGACACATAATGAATAAGGCAGTCTCTGTCCCCAGAAAGTTCATGACTGGTTGCAAGACAGTCATACAAAATAGTAGTTTAGTTACAGGAATAAGTTTTGGTACCATCTAAAGCATATCATTTAAATCCTAACTATAAATTTTAAAATCTGTTTTCTTTGTGTCTTACCGGTACCCTTTCATATGAGGTTTGCTGTTATTTTAGATACAATGAATTTTTGGAAGTTCATCCTGCTTAACTTTATTTAATTAGCAATGTTGGGCATAGTTTGGATGTATCCCAAGTAAAAATGATGAGAAAAATACACACATAGGAAATAGGGTGAGATTTCTTACATGAAATTCATAGCGATTAGAAGTTCTAGGAGTAGGCAATTTTACAGCAAGATGATCATATAATGGTGATATTCAAACTAAGTTTGAGAATGTTATAAAAGATATACTGATATTGTGCTATTGCAAGTGACCAGTAGACCAAGAGATGGGAGAAGAGGAATGGGATATAAAAAGAAATGGGATGTGTTGTGTACATGTACCAGTTCTCTATCTGGATGTGATCATTATGTGCTGCAAACATGTATTAATATACTTTTAAAAAATTAAATACAGAAAGTGTTTGAATAAAGTAAATTACAAAAAAAGAAAAAAAAATCAAAAGACCCAGGACAAATGTTGCATGTATTTCATTGCCACATGTCTGTCATCAGAAAACACTTCAAGGATTACAGCTCAGAGCACAGACACTTAGGGACAGCATCTCTAGTATGAGTTTCTTTGTCTTTCCAGAGCATGGAAACTCTAACACATTTTGAGAGACATGTACTTTCAATTATTCCTGATTTATTCTTGTGGAGACACATCATCTATCAAATATGATTAGAACTGAACAAGAATAGATTGTTGGCCACTTATGATGTTTTTGACCATTTTTAAAATGATGCTGGGAAAACTGGATATCCAAATGAAAAGAAAGAACTTGGATCCTTACCTAATAGCATATATAAACTTTATTCAAAATATATCAAAAATGTAAATGTGAGACCCAATAAAATCTTTAGGTTAAAACATAATACAAAAGCCTCACAACATTGTATTTAACAATGATTGCTTGACTATGATGCTAGAGGCATAGGCAATAAAAAGAAAACAAAATACCAGACTTCATGAACATTTAAAAAATATTCAAATAAACTGCTAATAGAATAAAAAGGTAATTTATAAAATGGGCAAAATAAATTGCAAATCATATATCTGTTAAGGGATTAATGCCCATCATATAGAGAGGATTAAACATCAGCAACAACATTGATGATGACAAAAACAAATAATGTGGTTAAAAAATGGGCAAAGGATTTAAATAGACATTTCTTCAAAGAAGATATACAAATGGCCAATGAACACATGAAAAGATGTTTAGCATCCACTAATCATTAGGGAAATGCAAATGAAAACTACAGTAAAATACCACTTCATACCCACCAGGATGGCTACTACAAAACAACAAAAAGAAAAGCAAAACCAGAAACTAGACAATGTTTGTGTGTGGAGAGATTGAAACCATTATATTGACAGCAATATAAATGATATGCCTGCTGTGGGAAAAACAATATGGAAGTTTTCAAAAAGTTAAAAATAGCATCACCATGTGTTATGAGTTAGGTCTAAAATTTCCACCAGAAGTCTCATGTGTTCAGCAGTGGGGCCCTTGCAAGGTGATTGGATCATGGTGGTACTTCATTCATCAGTGAACTGATCCATTGTGACCTCATGTTCTGTGAGGAGACAGGGCCTGGTTGGAGGGTGAATCCCTGGAGGTGCCTTGAGGGGTATATTCTTGTCCCTGGCTCCTCCCTCTCTCTATGCTTCCTGGCTGCCATGGATTGAGCAGTTTTCTTCCACTCTGCCCTTCTTCCATGCAGATTGTGCTTCAGAGTGAGTCAGCTATGGGCGAAGCCTCTGAAACTGTAAGCCAAAACTCAACTTACCTTCCTTTAAACTGCAGAAGTTGAGTATTTTATCAACACCAAAGCAAAGTGAATAATATACCATGTGATCCAACAATTCCACTTATGAGTATTCATGCGAAAGAATTGAAAACAGGCTGTTGAAGAGATATTTATATACCCATATTCTTAACAACATTATTCACAATAACTAAAATATGGAACTGTCTGTTGATGAATGAGTGGATATATACAACATACAGAATACATAAAACTCATTATTTGTACACACAATGGAGAATTATTCAGCCTTAAAGGGAAGGGAATTCTGCAATATGCACAATATAGATGAAATTTGAGAATTTCATGGTAAGTGAAATATTGTATGATCTCAGCCAAATATTGTACGATCTCATTTATATAAAGTACTTAGAGTAGTCAAATTCTAGAGCAGAAAGTAGAATTGTGTTTATTAGGGATTAGAAGTTTTGGGGAGTAGATACTATTGCTTAATGGGCATAGAGCTTCAATTTTACAAGATGAAAAGATTTATGAAGGTGGTGGTAATGGTTGCACAACATAATGAATGTATTTAATACCACTGAACTATATACTCAAAAGTTAACTCTGTGCTATCAGTGTTTTGCTACAATCTAAAGAATTGTGGGGAAAGACCAATGATAAAAATAAGCATTTCTTCAATAAAGATATAAAGTCGGACAAGAAGCACAAAAAAAGATGCTTGACATCATTAGTCACAAAGAAAATGCAAATCAAAACCACAGTAAGATACTGTTTTTATACCTGTTGAAATGGTTAGAATAGCAATTCAGACAATAGCAAGCACTAACGAGAATGCTGAGAGACTGGAACCCGTATACTGTTGATGGAATGGAAGATATTGCAGCTACTTTGCAAAATAGTTTAGCAATTCTTCTATATCCAAGATAAATTAAGACGTATGTCCACAGGAAAAAAACTTGTACATGCATGTAGATAAAAGCATTATTTATTATAGCCAAAGAATGGAATTATGAAAATTCAAATGTCTCTCAACTGATGGACTGCAAAACATCTATATTCTTATAATAAAATATTGTTTAGTAATATAATTAAGTACTAATATATGACAAAAAGAAGATGAACCTTGAAAACGCTGCACTAAATAACAGGAGCCAGTCAAAAAGCACATGTATAAGTTCCATTTATATGAAATATCCAGAAGAGGTAAAGTCGTAGAGATACAAAGTAGATGCTTGCTTAGGGCTGGGGAGAATGGGGATAAACAGTGACAGTTAAAGGTTCTGGGATTTTTTAACTAAAGAAAATGTTTTAAAGTTGACTACGATGATGGCTGTAACTACAGTAACATTTATTATATACTTAAAATGGATAAATTGTATATTGCATGAATAATATCTCAATAAGCTGTTTAAGAATTTGGGGGGAAAATCTTGTTGCAGGACATTCCTTTTGGTCCCAATAGGCAGATCTGATGATGAATGTCCAAAAGACCAATATTCAAGTAATGGACTTGGTCTAGGTGGTAATAGAAATGGAGGTGACTGAATTAAACTCTGAGTGGCCACATGTAGTAAAAAGGCACCCAGTACATAGCTCGTACTCATCACTGTTACCCTAGTATGTTCAAGAGAACCTGCTTTCAAGAGAAGTTGGAAATCTGCATAATTCTTTGAGTTTTCACATTTTTGTTATTAGTTAATTTAAAATCTAGAGAAAAGAAAAGAAAGACCCTTGCCTTTATAGCAAGGAAAGAACCTTACTTTCATAATAACAAAGAATAAATAACCATACAAAATTTAAATCCTATTTTTCTTTAGGGCTATAAAGAGCTGTGTGCTCAAGGAAGGCTGGATGAATATAATTGGTTCAGTGATTCTTCCTCCACTTCCCAAATTTGGCTGAGAAAGTAACAGTGAAGAGGATGGTGGTAAGCAGTGAGGAAATAATTATGATAATCAAGATTGTAGGATCCTGACTGAGTTGATCAAAAGGTGAAACAAAAATATTTGCAACCAAAGCCGCACTTTCTTACTTCAAATAAAATAGGTGGTAGGAAGGAAGTTTGGCTTGTGGCTCAGCATCAGATTTCACAGGAGAAATGTCACTTAAAATCACAGTGAAATGCCATTCTATGTCCAGTAGAATGGCTAAACTTAGAAAGCATGACAATTCTAAATGTGGACATGATATAAAACAATTGGAACTCTTATTCATTGCTGCTGGGAGTGCAAATTGAAATGACAAGTTTAGAACTCATTGACAGAGTTTCCTATAGTGTTATGTATGCCTATTTATGACAAAGTAATTCTATTTCTATGAATAACTAAGAGAAATAAAAAAGTGTGTTCACCAAAAGACTTGCACAATTTTATTCTTCATGGAAGCTTTATTCATAGTAACCTAAAATACTCCTAAAAATAGATCAAATGTCTGTCAGCAAAAGAAATATATAAGTAAAACATGCTAAACCCACATGGTAGAATTCTATTTAGCAATAAAAAGGAACAAGCTACTGATATATTCACCACCATGTGACTGAATGGCAAAACATTATTTTGAATGAAAGAAATCAGACAGGAAACAGTACAGATTTTTTTTTTATTTGAAAGAGAATAAAACAAAAGGGGACAGTACAGAGCAGATCAGAACAGGACAACATAGGCTACACAGTACTTTACATTAAGTCAACTGGACATCAACAGTAGCTAACACCATATCTCTTACTCTGCTATAGTTGAGCATAGTTTCAAATACAATAATATCAAACATAACACAATAGTATAAAGCCA
>PVJX010044156.1:0-13315 GCA_004027295.1 Dolichotis patagonum
ACTGTAACATTTGGATCTCCCAAATCTATTCTAAAATCTCTCTTGATGTGACACTACATTTGCAAAGTGTTTACTCAACAGAGAAACCCTGAGGAGTACAGTAAGGAGAAAGATGTGGAAAAGGTAACCATGAGGGCATACAGCGTTTACCTGAAGCTGAGCAATCTTCTTTCCAGGTAAATGGCTTGACTGGTGTGAATGCTGTTGGGGGTTGAGACATGGAGAACAGTGTCACAGTGCAGCTTAGCAACAATGATGGGGGAGGGGAAAGGGGCATTAGCAGAACAAGCAAATTTTCTCTGGTGCCTAATATGCACAGAGCCTTATTAATCTTTTGTATATGTGAGATCTATCTATCTACCTATCTATCTATCTATATCTATCTATCATTTATATATCTGTGGACTGTTGAGGACTGACCATACCAGGTTATGGTTACAGATTCTGCAAAGTAGTAGAGATTCTTGTGATATGGTCAGCTTGAGGGAACGTGGCAGGCAAGCAAGCAGATATTTCAGTCCCAAGGGAACACACATCAGACATTTTTTAAACATTTGAAAACACCATCAGTGTTCACATGTAGAACCAACATCCAGTTGCAGACAAATGAAACCTTAAGTGTACTTGAAGTTTTGGACCCTTATCCTGCTACTGTCCTCACATTTCTTAACTTTGAATTTATGTCTGTGCAGTTGGCTGTAATGTTCCTGATGTTTTAACCAGTACTGGGGATGTTCAGGGTCCCCTTTGCTATTTCTCTGGTGGACGGGGTGCTGATTCTATTGCATGAGAAAAGCTCACATGTACTCAGAGAAGAATTTGAGAGAAGAATTTAAGATCAATTTTCTGCTTTCCAGATGAGTAAACTGAGGCCCAGAACTATTATGAAGCGAAAGCAAATGAGGACCAATAATTTGCTTTTCTTCAGTGCAGCACTTCTATCCCACTACCTCTCTCTCAATACCTTCTAATAAAAGTTTCCTTATATGGTTGCATCAGTTAATGGTTATAGGAAGCTTTTATGCCATTTTAGGATTCTCAATACTATATGTCACTGCAAGTGACCCCTTTGAGAAGCAGCAATGACAGAAATCAGTCAATCGGCTGGAAGAAGGTGGACTGGCAATGCGTTCATTTGAAAAACCATTTAATTTCACCTGCTGCCAACGCTCAGATAAGAAGCACATACACAATCACCCAAGACAAGAGTGCTACTTAATATTTTTCCAAGTGTTTAAATATTGCCACTTATTAGTGATTACCTCTTTGCATATTTGTAAGAAAACAAATAAAATGAAATGCATTCCAGGGCTATTAAGTTATATTTTGTTATAAGGGATTTAAAACAAATTTCATATTTTAATCTGCCAATTACATTATTTTTCACCAGTTTCCAAATATAATTAGAAGAGTAATGGTTCTATGATCACAATTTATATTAACGGTTAGACTATTAAAATACTGAGATAAAATAATTTGCCACAAAATGTTTTTATTTAGCTAATTAAATGATTTTCCATTTTACACTAGGAGAGAAAAAGAGAGGTAGAAAATAACTTCAAGACTTTTAACATGAGCAATTTAGAGGATAAGTCATGTAATTAGAAATACCATAATAGTTGTAAGAGGTTATTTGCAAATAGAGCTGCAGTAATCTCCTTTCTCCGTGTGCCCTTGAATATTTCCCTCCCACACTGACACAGGGCCTGCTCATGTAATTTGCTTTGGGTGATTGGACAGTAGCAAATGTGACATAAACAAAGATTTAAGATACCTGCGCATCACAGTGTGCTCTCTCTAATTCTTGGGACTCTTATGATCATGATTATGAGCCTAGGCTTGCCCTGTCTCCAGTGGCAGAGTTGACAGCAAGACATACGAAAAAGGGTGTCTGAGAAGACCCAGCCTCAGCCAAGCTTGTCCAGATCAGGACAGCCAAATCCTAAGAAATTATAAATTTTCTTTAAAAATATTTAAGACTCTAGGATTTGGGGTAGTTTGTTGTGTAGCAAAATCTAAATATTATAAAGGATATATTATATTTTTGCTTATTTAGAAGTGCTGGGGATTGAACCCAGGGACTTTGTATTCAGCTATGTTCCCATCCCTTTGTACTTTTAATGTTTAAGATAAGGTCTCACTAAGTCATCCACACTGGGCTCCATTGGCAATCCTCCTGTCTCAGCCTCGCAGAATGATGGGGTTATACACATGTGTCACTGTGCCCAGCAAGGTATTTCCTTTAAGTATTGCATTTATAGAGTGAATAGAAAAAATTAAATTAAAATGCTCTATTCCCGTGTTTCATTCACAGTAAAACTTAATTGAAGGAGTTGGATAGTATCCACTTCCTCTTTCCTAAATAGCGTCAATCATCTGCAGTTGGATTTCTGTCTGTCCCATTCAGCTGAACCAGTTCAGCTGTTGGAACATCCAGTTCCTCTGGCCTATCTCTTTTGCTGCTTTCACACTGCCTCTTTTTCCCACTTGAGATTTCTCAAGGTTGAGATTCTGGATCCTCTTCTGTATTTTACACTATTTCCTTGCATGAGTCATCATTTCCCATAGCTTTAAATGCTGCATGTATACTCATGATGACCATATTTATATTTGCAGCCCTGCTTTCCATTCTGAATGTCAGATTCCTATAGCCAAGTGCCCACTAGACATCTAAATTTTGAGATGGAAACCTATTAGACCACTCAAACTGAACTTGTCCAAAACAGGACCTTGATACTTCACCTGGACTCCCAAGCTTCCCTTTCCACAGCTTCCCTAGTATCAACTACTGCGTATCATCTTTTAATGTAGAAATTCAAAACATAATCAGTTCCATTCTAAGCTACTATCCTAGTCTCCTCAGCAGCCAAAACGGTCATTTTGAAAGATTCATCATATGCCAGACCATGTTTTAATCCTCCAGTGGCTTTATATTGCAAACTCCTTACTTTGTAATATAGCATCTACCTTCCTCCTTTGTCTGACTTTACTAGTAGAATGTGAAATTTAAGAATTTTGTTTTGCTTTTTACTTGTTGGTAATAGTCAACAATTAATTAATACATTAATATATGGCTTATTGGCACTCATCTTATAATTTTCTTATTTACATATTTTAATACATCAAATTTACATGGATGCATATGTCTTAAAAATTCATATAGATAAAAAATTAGTATATGTCAATATATTAAAAGTATACTAATCTTGAAACCCTGTGTGGTGACCATAATATCTGTAGACTATTCAGTGAATGCTGCCACAGACTTGGGTTCTTAATCTCAACCACAACAAAATCCTGAAGTGATAAAATATTGGTGAAAATTTCCATTTTTATAGATACAACAAACAATGGTTTCAGGTTTGCATCTTCGGGTGTAATGATAAGAAGCACAAGATTTAGAGTTGTGCTGTATATTTTCATTTGACTCTCCAACCCTACTTTCTACGTATCTGTATTTTATTGTGTGCCCCCAGTGGCTGAATGATCTCTCTGTGTCTCTGTGTCTGTGTCTGTCTGTCCGTCCATCTGTCTGTCTGTCTGTCTGTCTGTCTCTCTCTCTCTCTCTCTCTCTCTCTCTGTGTGTGTGTGTGTGTGTGTGCTTCTCATCTTCTGACTTAAAGTTCAGTTTAATCAATGGAAGTATTAAGAGGATATTGTAACGTGAGGAATGTAAGCACTGGGTACTTACTCCTCACTGTTGGGATTTGGGCTGCCCATATCCCTCTATAAAAGGTTACTCTCCAGAAGTTGCAGAGTGAATAAGATTAAGATCCAAGTTCACAAGCTACTAAATGAGATCCTAAGAAATAGAATAGATATCTTTGGACACACATATACAAAACTGACAACTTTGGACCCCAAAATCCTTTTCAGTACTCTGGTTGGAGGAAGCAGACCCTTCAGGTTTTCCTCCAATCAGATGATGATTTCAACCAGAGCAGCGGTGCTGGTCCTGGTTCTGGTACTTTCATAGGTCGAAGTAAATAGAAGTTCTGGTAACTACACTGTAGATGATCTTTATCTGCATAAAACTTGTTAGTGATCACAGTTGGGACATTAGCTTTAAAAGATGTGATCCAGCATATCCAACATATGGAGAAGTAAAAGAACTAGCTGAGAAAGGAAACTTTATCAGAGAAATTTATAGTACCTCACCAATGGTATTGCTGGGGATTTAGAGCGCATGTACAGGAGGGGATTTTAAGGGTGAAGGCAGGTGATAGCATCATAGGCTGAATTCAACTCACAAAGGGCCTAGCACATCCTGTGCTTATTTCTTCAGGGTCAGAATATACCATGGATATGCAGACACTTGTTACCTAGAAGAATTTCCACTCTAGCATCCTGATTCATGAACTTGGAGCTGATATAGAAAGAAGAGCCAAATGGAAGCTCTGGAAATGTCCTCCAGACCTCACCAAGACACTAAACCAGGAGCAATGCTGCACCGCTTAGGGAAATATAGGGAACAAAACTTGAAAGATATAAGGGTGATGGTTCCTATTACATCTCCATTCGACTTGACTGTTCAGCCAGTGCACGTGTTAGTGCTTGATATACTGCCCTCTTTTGTTTTATTCTCTTTAAAATAAAATTTTTTTAAAAAAAGCTACCATGATAAAAACAGCATGATACTGGCAAACACACACACGCACACACACACACACACACACACACCCAGACCTGAGGGTCCATGGAACAGATTAGAAGACTCAGAAACAACTCTAACCACACTCAGCTACCTTATTCTTTACAAAGAGACCAAACACTTTTACTGGAAGAATGACAGCCTCTGTAATAAATGGTGCTGGAAAAACTGGCTTCTCATATGCTGAAGATTAAACCTAGACCCATATCTCACCATGCACTAAATTACAGTTTAAATGTAGCAAATCCTTAAATACTAAAACAGAAATCCAAAATCTATTGAAAGATAGAATATGTAAAACTCTTGAATACAGAGCTGTAGGCAGACTTTACAGAAAAACCATTATCACACAGGAAATAATAAAAAGAATCAACAACTGGGATCTCATCTTATTAAAGCGATTTTGCCCAGCAAAACAAACCATCAACAGAGTGAAGAGACAACCCACAAAGTGGGAAAAAAAACTTTTGCCAGCTGTTCCTCAGACAAAGGGTTAACATCTAGAATATGTAAAGAACTTTAAAAAAAATCAGGGACACTCCCCAAATTTAAAGTCTCAATCCAAAAATGGACATTTGAAATAAACAGATACTTCTCAGATGAAGAAGTACAATTGGAAAATAAATATATGAAAAAATGTTCAACATCACTGGTCATTCAAGAGATGCAAATTAAAACAACACTGAGATTTCATCTCATCTCAGAAAGAATGCCTATTCTCAAGAAAACAACCAATAACAAATGCTAGTGAGGGCGTGGTGAAAAATGAACCTGTCTCCACAGTTGGTGGAAGTGTAGACTGGTGCAACCAATGTGGAAATCAATGTGGAGATTCTTCAGAAAACTAGGAGTAGAGGTTCCAACTACTCCTCTACTTGGTATCTTCCCCCCAAAATTAAAAACATCATGCAACAGAGATATATGCATACTCATGTTTATAAAAGCACAATTTGTAATAGTTACATCTTAGAAACAGTCCAAATGCCCATCAACAGAAGAATGGATAAGGAAGAGGTGGTATTTTTATACAATTGAGTATGACCATGCCACAAAGAAGGAAAACTTGAAGCATTTGTAGGTAAAGGGATGCACCTTGAGACCATATTTTTCAGTGAAATAAATTGGACACACATTTAAATATAGCATTGTTTCTCTGTTGCAGGTAAGTAAAAGTGTAAATAAGGGCCAAAATCTATAACAGACATTGAGAAATGAGAAGAAAGTGTTCAAATGGAAAGGGAAACAAGGGAAGGGAGAAACAGAAGAAAGAGAAAAGAAAAAAGAGAATAGAAGGAAACACTGGAAACAAAGCTTTTGTAAATAAAGATGGAAGGAGGCATGGAGGGGAGGGGAGGGGAATGGGAAAAAAGAAGAATCAAGATACATTATGTACAGATACAAATTCCCTATGATAAGCTTTGAGAAGTGGTAGCATCATAGCCAATGAGGTTTATCCAAGGAACAATTATTGCTGATTATTTCTAATTGAAAGGAAATTCCCTATGATAAATGTTATTATATATATACATATATATATATATATAAAATGTATTGATAAAATGAATTTAAAAAATAAGTAACATCATCAACTAATATAACGAATTGCTAACACTTGTGAAATACTTCTGCATGTCAAGTACTCATAATAACCTTATAGACCTTAACTCATTTACTCTTCATAACAAATATATGAGGGAAAGTCCTGAGTGATCCTCATTTTACATATGAATCTAAGTAACTTGCCAAAAATGATACTCCTTGTAAATGATAGCAGAGCTGGGCTTCAAATTCAAGTCCATAAGGGCCCAAAGTGCAAATATTAACCATATGTTATGCTGCCTTCACATCAATCCAAAATTTTAACATATAATCCCAAATTTACCTATATATATATATATATATATATATATATATTCTATCTCTATCTATCTCTATCTCTATCTCTATAGTATGCGATTTGTAAACCTCCACATGTTTGCTCTGTCAGTAGCTGCCTTCCATGTCCTTTCCGACATCAGTTCCTATCACTGCCCCCTCTTTTAAGTGATCCTAGGGGGCAACCTGAGTTATAGCCTATTCTCCATTCTGCACATTGCAGTGGAAACCACAGGGAACCACAGTGAGCCCCAAAGGGCTTCAGTGCTCATAGCCCTGATCTAATTGAATCTAAACAAGCCCTGATTTTCCCCATCCCTCTCAGTGTCAGCAGTACTGCAGATGCAGATATAAGATCTGACTTCCCCAGCAATGGTTCAGAAGGGCTAGCGTACAGAGCCTAGATTTGCAGGAAATTTAATGCTTTGGATAATGAACACTGATCGTGGAGAAGTATGTGAGAGGATGAAATTAGCAGACAAATTTCTCTTTCTCTTCTCTTTCAAGGGATGTTCCTAAGAGCAGCAGAATGGTGCAGTCTGTCTGGGACTAAGTTGTATAACTGAGCAATTAGTCACATTGTTCTCTTGAACCTCTGGCCAGCTTGTTAATACATCACTTTGCATTTGCTTTCCCTGCTTTACAGTCATGCTTCCCCTTTCCCCTCTTTCTTGTTGCCCTGGAATTACATCTGTCAATTACGGTGACAAATTGTACCTAGCTTACCTAGGCCCAAGAGAGACTCCTGTGAGGCAGAACATTCAGTGCTAAAACCAATAAAGTCCCATGCAAACCTCACTCTCAATAAAACATTGGCAGGTAAGCATCAAATCAGTTTCTAGGTGTGATAATTGTTGTGGAAGGCTCAGTCTTAAGGTGGGATTTTGGAACTAGACTGAACAATAACCCGAAAGTGAAAGGATTTCTATTGCTGGTGGTAAGTGGGGGTGGTAATTTTCTGCGACATTCATTAGCAGCAGAATTACTGAACCTTTGGGGGACAAACTGCACCCAAACCATAGTGTACTACTGTGTGTGGCTGGAGGTTCATGTCATTCCCTAAACACACAGATTTGATCCTAGCCTTTTCATCAATGTTTGATAAAATCACATCTGACTTGTTTCTCTCTGTGGGCATATAGGATACTTCCTGCATCAAATAATTAAGGAATGCACTGGTAAGGAGGGCAATACAGTCTTTGAGAAATCCAAGAAGGTTGTTCTCTCTATGCACACATTGAAAATAGGAGATGTTGTCATGCTCTTGGGATCTCTTGCAGCAAAGAAGATAATGGGAACAGTCTCTCTTGCCCTTTGTTGTCTACTGGGCTCCATCAAGGGGAAGGACACCAGCAAGAATGCAGTGAGCTCTGGGTATTTAGTCACCCAGACACTCCTGGAAAAACCATACTAAACATCTTTCGAGGGAAGGTCAGAGCTCCTCTAAGGCTACCTTCTCCACATAGCCTTTCTGCTTTCTGCCTCCAGGCTCCTGCTCCATTTCCCATCACAGCTTTAGGCCTGGGGCTATTAGATTATCCCCTGTTACCAGCTCCATGTTATTATACTGTTCTCTATGGCTTCTCAGGACTTGGCTTCACTTCTACAAATAACATCATTACTCTACTAGGTTCCACTGAAGTTACTTAACTTGACCATACTATGTTTTTTGTCAGGATCTCATATATGTTTAAGGTACATTTGGAAATTCTTTTGCAGAAACTTTGTGGGATTGTGACTGGGAACATGTATTAGAGGGAAACTTTTCAATATATATTTTAGGATTTTGAATGATATAGATGCATCACTTACTGAAAAGATAATTCTGCAAAGAAAGAGAGAAGATAAGTATTCATTCTTGTATACACTGAAGATCATGTTAAGTGGTGAAGAGGGTAGTGGCAGAAGAGAGACAATGTGACAAGTTACATAACAACCTAAAAAATGACAGTGTTTCCATTTCTAGGAAAATGAATTTATCCTTAGAAAATAATCAAAGATAGAAAAATGCATGTAAAGTAGGATTCACTGCTGTATTTATTTTTACAAGAGATAATTTGCTAACATTGCAAATGTTCAACAGCAGAGTAATTTGTGGGAAAACATAGGACAGAAATCTCTGCACCTATTAAAGATCATGCCTTTTATGTAGAGCACAGGAAAATATCATCATACAAAACACTGCACACAATTTTGTAAAACATATTTTTTCTATCATTTTATTAGGTTTTTGTCCTCTGTTTTGTTGCCTCATGGTCACAAAATACTAGCTTCAGCTCCAAATATCAGATCATTGCAAGACAAGGATCAAAGCTAAAAGTCTTAGAAGTCAGGTCACTTAGATCAAGTCTTTGCCTGGACTAGCATTTTTTGAGTGGGCTATGGTATAACTAGATTTATGTGAATACATAAATACTACAGAAGGAACTGTCTTATATATAGAATCTACTGTTTCTGTTTAAAACATTTTGAAACTACCAGAAGTAGAGTCAAACCTTTAATTTTTTTCATTTGTACAAAGAGTGGATTGAATTCAATAATCTCTGAAGTTCCTTTCAAGCTCTGAGGTCCTTTCTCCCTGGCTCTAATTAGGGAAAAATTGGCAGAAAATGTGTCAATTTTAAATTGTATTTAACTTTGAATGGTGAGATTATGGAGTATTGTCTTCATTTTTTTATTATTTTCTCTTTTCAACATTTTTATAATATGTATCATTACTGTGAAAAGCAAATATATCATTTTAAAAGTATAAATGCTCTAAATTAGAAAACTGTTAATGGCATAGGTAGTGCATTTTTTTGTTTCTTAGTTTAACTAGTTTTGATAAGATTTATTCTTGTACTTTGTCTATCCAAGTATTCAAGTATAAATGTCTCCTGCAGTTAAGATTATGGACCTTTTAGTGGAATAGTAGACATGGGCAATGGTGTATATTAGACGAGTTGTTTCTTCTCATGTGTGCCCATTTGCCTCAACCATTGAAATCCCTCGAAGAAAATCTACCAAATATGTAGATAAATTCATGATCAACTTAACTGTCTACAACATGTATATATGACAAGGTTGTAAAAGTAATCACAGCTATACTTATTGATAAACTATTTGGAACTGCTCACTAATCTTTGTACTTTGTTTTTCATGGAAACAGAACCATCTTTCAATAAATTCCAGAGATGTTTGCATCTTATACTCCTCACAGATACCTTAACGTTTGTGAGACATTGATGCTTCAAGGAAAAAAGAAAGGTGGCAAATCTTGTTTTCACTATGGTGCTCATTTTTCAACATGAGTATATTGGAGCTCTTTACCTAGTGACTACTCTGAAGACAATAAGATTCACTATGATACCCATTCTGGCTTGACTATTACTCTCTTTTGAAGTCCTATAATGTCTCCAATGATTTGTTTTTATTGATTTTGTTCTGTACTGCTATGTTCAATTTTATTGTACCTGATGATATGGGCAATTCTACTGAAAATAAGTAGAGCCAACATGGTAACCATTCTAGATCACCTTGTATTGTGGTTTTCAATTTTATGTACTACGTCCGTCATTTTGTTTTGAACGACTCCATTTTGTTTTCTTTTGTTTTTATTTTTTTAAATTTTTTTTCTCATTTGGTTTTATTCCTTTTTACCAGGTGTTGACCACCAATTCCTATGTGCCAAGCACTTTTCTAATCATGATGGTGAACTTATGGCACACATGCGCCAGTGTGTAGAACCCTCTCTGGGCACACACATCCAATTCATTGTGTTGTTTTTTTCTAAACTAAAACCTCAGTATTCAGGTTTGATTGCACTATGGGTCCTTTTCAATAAACAAGTGGGTTTGGGATTGCAGTTTGGACAATCAGTCTCTAAAACATTCCCCATTACTGCATTATAACATCACAGCAATTCTACGTAGAAAACAGTATCATCCCCATTTTATAGATGAGATTAGAACCCAGAAAGAAATATTAACTTGAAAAGGCAACTCAGCTAATAAATGAAGAAGGCATTCAAACAGGTTGTTCCAAATCCAAAGCCCAAGCTTTTAAATACTTGCTACATTTACCTAATTGTGCCATTTAAGATAGTTATCCCAGTTATCTCTTGAATTTGAAAGATATGTGATGCGTTGTCCTAGGAAGACCAATATATTTTTTTCTTTTTTTTAATTTTTATTTGGAAGACAATAAAACAAAAGAGGGCAGTACAGAGCAGATCAGAACAGGACAACATAGGCAACACAGTACTTTACATTAAGACAACTGGACATCAACAGTAGCTAACACCATATCACTTACTCTGCTATAGTTGAGCATAGTTTCAAATACAATAATATCAAACATAACACAACAGTATAAAGCCATGCATAGAGTGAAAGAATTACAGGGCTTTCTGAACCGAATAACAGAAAATGATCAATGGGTACTATAATATCTCATTTTCGATAAAAAAAATTTGTTTAAACTATCACACATTATTCAAATTCCAATAAGACACAATGTGATAGATAGAACCAATGGTAGTAGAACAAAAGAAGCATGCTAGGACTTCTAAGAAGGATGATATTAAATCAGCAATAGCTGTCATAATGTTTTGTTTTCTTCAAAAGAGCTGTTCATATCATCACTCATGACATAGTCAAACAAAACAGGATAAAACCATCCCAACTGATGGTTGAAAACTTTGAAAGACTTCAAAGCTATAAGATGGGGACTCATGCTTACCATAAAGTCTTATATACTCTTATCAAATCTCATACTAGGGAGACTATATGGTATTTACCCTTGTGAGTTTGGTTTATTTCGCCTAAGAGAATGGTACTGAAAACATCATACCACAGTGATATATGTGAACCCATGTTTATAGCAGCACAATTTGTAATAGCCAGATCCTGGAAACAACCTAAGTGCCCATCAACTGAGGAATGGATAAAAAAAGTTGTGGCATTTTTATACAATGGAGTACTGCTCAGCTATAAAGAATGATCACATCGAGATATTTATAAATAAATGGACACGACTTGAGACAATATATTTTTTTCAACTAGTTAATTTTCTTCCCTCAGTAAGAAATATGTTCATTTCAAGAAGTTCACCATTCTGAAGGTAAGGGTGCCTTTCTCCTGCAAGTAGAAATGGATTTTGATTGTGTCTTTCAATGTATTTTTGGAACAGCATCTGTTCTACACAAGCTAAGCCAGTTTCTCCTTCCCTCAATCCTATTGCCCTCACATCCTGCCATATTCTCTATTGCTCTAAAGCTTCCTGGGCCTGACTGAGGACTGACTCTTTCCTATAATTTATTTGCCCTAAAGGAAAGGACAGTGGAATACCTCTCAGTTGGATTTTTAAAATGTAGTGGGTGCTGAGTAGATCACGCAGATATATCCCCTTTTTAGGAGATGTTAGTGGCTGATGCGTCATAGCTAAGACCTTCCCAGGAATTATCCTCAGCTAAAGGTAGCTCTAAAGATAACTATTGAGTGTATGTGCAAGTCTCCTAAATTCTACTTAAGTGATAATAAAGTACTTTTCTCATGGACTCAAAGTCACTAGATAAAGTAACATTTGGAAATTAGAAAACAGATGTATAAGTGGTAACCAACCTGATGGAACTAGGAAAGCTGAGTCTTAAGCCAACAGAGAGCAAAACTGAAAACCAGCTGGATTTACCTAGCCAGTTTTCAACAGGTCAGTAACCAATGGGCCTAGGCACTTTGGGACATGGAGGAGAAACTGTGGCTGAGACAAGATGATTGCTTGACAGTCTATTTAAGAAGTGGTCAGTTGGATGGCCATATTGCTGGTTTTTTTTGTCAGATCATGGAGCAAAACTGTTAACAGTGTCACTTTTTGAATGTCTACTTTACATCTTTTAACTTTATAATTTGAACAACTATTTCCAAGAGGTCAGTATGTAATTTGTCAAGTAATAATCTCTTAGGTTTTTTTGTTGCTGTTCTTTTCCTTTTTTCCTTGGAATTCTGTATTGTTGCTAACCTTTATTCTGTTTTGTTTTGTTTTGTTTTTTTTCTTCTCATTAATTTAAAAAAAAAGAGGTCAGTTGCCTACCTCTCCCACTCCCCTCTTCAGAGGCCAAACAACTGTTTTGCCCCCACCATTGCCCTCACTATTAGTGAGTCTGAATTAGTCTCTGGGAGTGAACCTATATTTTAACATCCCCTTCAGAGGATCTTTATATATGTGAAAATTTGAGAAGCACAGGGCTATGGCTCACCAAGTACAGCAGCGAGCCAATGTATTGGCTTAAAAACAGAAATTAAGGGAAAATTGACATACTGAGTATTTAAATCTTCAGTCTTTATCTCCTCCCATACCATCTGTCTCCCAGAACCCCAGAAGTGGGCACTATACACAGCACACAGAAGATTGGGAGAGTCTTCTCTTATGTAACTCCCCAATCGAAGAGAATAAGATCTAAGAAAACTTCCTAGAACCAAAAGAAGCACGATTTCAGATTCAAAGGCTCCAACTGAGATTCAGCACAGGACAAAGAACAACTCACACCAAAGCACAACATCTTGAAATTTGAGAACACCAGAGGCAAAGAAAAAAATCCTAAAAACTTTCAGATATTCTATGGCCCTATCATTTTAATGCAACCAAACTTGTTTAAAAAATTCCAGACAAAAAGAAGAAAAAGGAGCGTTTCCTGAGATCCGCACCATGTTGGAACTTAGGGCACCAAGCCAACCAGTAAGCAGCCTTCCGCCCTGGGGTCTGGGGAGCCGCGGCCACCCCAAGGCAGGGAAATAAAAAGCAAGAGCGTTTCCT
>PVJX010044157.1:0-13288 GCA_004027295.1 Dolichotis patagonum
TGCCTGCTCCCTTGTTACTTTTAAGAGATCTTCTCTTTCATTATTACACATTGCAAGCCTGTGTTCAATTTTTGATAGTCTATCTTTGGTTTCTTTCAAGCAGTTTTGCCAGCTTTCTATGGAGTCTTTAGTTTCCTGATAATCTCTTTGAATCTGCTCATGAATTCTAGGTTTATTCTGTATTCTTCATTAAATTTTTCTCTCCATTTGTGTTCCTCCATTCCTCTGCCTGTGTCTTCTGGAGAGGTGCCCAGCCTTTCTTTTATTAATCTACTTATCTCTTTTTTTTTGGTGGTCCCAGCGATTGAACTCACAACCTCATGCTTGCAGGGCAGGGGCTTAAGCCACTGAGCTAAATCCCCAGCCCAAATCTACTTATCTCTTGTTTAATTTGTATTAATATTTCAGTTTTGGTCCCACTTATGAGGTCCTGAAGATATCTCTTTATGTCCACTAATGCTGTGTTAGATGTTGCATTTTTGCTGCCCTCAATCTCTTTTGTATTTACCTCTCCTGGATCAATGTTCTCAGGGTTGGGGGTGGGGTTTTTTTCTTATTTCTCCCTTTCGTCGTGTTTTTGGTTCCTTCCATACAAGTGTGCAGTGTAATTCCCAGACTGTTTTCTTGTTGGTTAAGGCTCCTCTATAGGGCACAGGCTAGGAGCTTTTGTCCTCTTCAATAGGCTATCAGATATTAGAGTTCACGCATAGGCAGTGTGCACTGTCTCCTCCCCTCTGGCCAGTCAACCTTTTCAGGCCTTCACTGCATCATTGTGTGCCAATCTCAGGAAATTAATTTGTAGCAACTCACTGGGTCCCGGCCAGGGGCTCGGCCTAGTCCATGCAGATTCCACCAATCTGCTCGGCAAAGGGGAGCAACCACCTGAAGCCACTTCCTTATGGAGTTAGGGCTCTCCTGCCCAAATCCAACATGTCATCCAGTTGGTTTCCCCTTTCTCGTGGGAGGGTCTTATTCCTATCACTCACCTCATGTTGATGCCAGTCCCTGAAAACTGCTGGGTTCCCTGACCTCTGACTTCAGTGCAGCTGCAGTGCGAATTCATGGTACCTCTGGGTGGGTCACATGCAGGGCCAGTCTGGGCGAGCCGCACACAGGGCTGTTCAGCTCCACGCTCTGGTGGCTCAAGCCAGTCACTTCTGCAATCACTTGGTCAGGTCTCTGGCAGGGATTCAGGTGGCTGGAGGAGGGTGCTATGCTCGCTGATCTTAGCTTTACTAATGGTAGCCCCAGGACCTCATATTTGAGTGGTTTTTTGCACTTTAGTTTCTTCCTGGGTTGTGAGAGTCCATCTCTCTCTTTTTGGGTCTCTCCAGGGTGTTTTATTCTGGCATTTGAGCTGTCTCTCTCAGAGAGGGTCCCTCTCCTGCTACCTACCGGTCCACCATCTTTGGAATACTCCATGGATTTGTTTCTTTACTTCATTTACTATCTTTTCAGAGATTTCTGGTGTATGAATTTTAAGGTCCTCCATTTCATTATCACCTGCTCTTGTCCCTGATGGACTAGATGTTTGGGATTGCATTTTGCCTTTTTGTTTAGTCATTTTCACCTTGGGTGAATTTCTGGTCTTTCTATTCCAACAGTCACAACTTTCTGCAGTGTGTGTTTCAGGGTTCTACTGTGTAGTTGATGATTGTCAAATTGTTGGGTACCACTATGAAGAGGAGATCCAGTCTCCTGAATTACTCCTACTATGCCTGTTGGGTGAGTCCTATATTCTTTCTGGGCTAACTCGCCCAGAAGTATTGATGTAGGGCAACTCTTAATTCTTGCTGTTGTTATATCTTCAGGTTTTTGCAGGCCACCAGGCCTCCCTGGCTATAGTGTTTGTGTCAGCTGAGACCCTACTGTGTCACTGGAGGTCTCATAAGATCCTTTAATTTCCTCTAAGTTGGGGCAGGGTGATATTGGTGCACTCCTCAACCTGTCTGATGTTCTCTGTGTGGGGGTGGGGGTTACCCACTCTCTTGCCAGGTTAGCCAAGGTCTTACACTTGGACAGAGTTTCACTTCTGCTCCTATTTACCCACTGCAGACCTCTATCTTATGGGGAAACTCACCACACTGACTGAAGCCTGATGAGGTCTTCTGTTTGGGTGAGGGGTTCCTGAGCCTCTCATCAAGCCAGCATGTCCACTGTAGTCCAATGTTCCTGGTGGAAGTACAGTAGTCCACTATAGTCCAATGTTCCTGGTGGAAAGGCTGGTCCAGCAGATGTGGGCCCAGGCAGCTCAGGCCTGCAGCAGGCTTCCTAGATGTTCCTGGAGGGGGGGCAGCAGTGGTAGTTCCAGGCACATCAGGCCCTCTGCCACTGGTCCCTGCAATGTTCCCTGGGGGCATAGGGCAGTCCTAGCACTCTGGAGCAGCCCCAGCTCTCAGCAGGTCCCTGTGATGTTTCTAGTCCCAAACAACCCAGGCTGAGCTGCAGGTCTCTATGATGTTCCCAGTCCCAAACAGCCCAGGCTGAGCTGCCAGCCTCTGCAAGGTTCCCTTCCATGTTATTTTTAAAAGATCTATCCTTTCCTGTTCACTAGCTACCATCTTATCTTTGAGGTCTGAAATTCTATCTTCACTTTCGTTGAGGCAGTTTTGGCAACTTTCAATAGAATTTTTGATTTCCTGTATATCTTTTGAATCTGCTTCATGCATTGTTTGTTTCTTATAGTGTTCATTCAGGGATTCTATCTGTTTGCTTTGTTCGTCTAATTTTTTAGCTATGTCTTCACTAGATGTGTTCACTATTTCTTTCACTACTTTTATCAATCATTCTTTTACCTGGGCAACTATTTCTGATTTGAGTTTCTCCAAAGCTGCCTTGTGTTGCTTCTTTATTTCAGTTGATATAATTTCAGTCATTTCAGGCATATGGCTTCTATTTTCTTCCATGTACATGGCTCCTAGGCTTTCTTGGGATGGGCTGGAGATTTGAGATTGCCTTTTGGTCTTTCATTTTGTCATTTTCCTATAGTTCCTTGTTTTGAGCAGTGTTCCAAAGCTTCCCCAGGTGTGTTGCGAATCACCTCCTGTGCCCTCAGCTCCTAGGACTGAATGAATGTCACTGAGTTTGGCCCAGTCAGGCCTGCAGGACCTCCCAAGCCCAGTCCAGTGTTTCAGGGAGTTGGGTGAGAACTCAACCATTTTTAGCACTGCTTTCAAACTTTCCCTGGGCCAGTGTTAGTGGGCTGAAAGTGCCCCTGTGTGGTCTGGTCTCCCAAAGTGAAAGAAGGCCACTGGGCATGGTGCACTGAGGCCCATGGAACCTCTGGGTCCCAGTCCAGTGTCCCAGGGAGCTGGATAGGAACTCAATCACTGGGAGTGCAGGTCTCAAACTGTGCCTGGGCCAGCACTGGAGCACTGGGACTCACCTCACAAGGTCCTGACTCCTGCACAGGTTCTTGGCTCCCTGAATTGAAAGATGGAAGCTGGGGGTGGTGTACTGAGGCCTGCACAAACTCAGGGGCTCAGTCCCCTGTCCCTAGGGGCTGCATAGGAACTCAACTGCTGGGAGTGCAGGTCTTAAACTCTCCCAAAGCCAGCCCCACTGGGCTGGGAGTCCCCCTGCACAGTCTTAGCCTCCAGAATTGAAAGAAGGCAATTGGGCATGGTGCACTGAGGCCCGTGAAACCTCCAGGTCCCAGGGAGCTGGATAGGAACTCAATCACAGGAGTGCAGGTCTCAAACTCTCCGAGTAGAAGCTTTTCAGTTTGATATGATCCCATTTGTTGATTCTTGGTACTATTTCCTGTGCAATTTGAATTTGGCTCAGAAAATTCTTGTCTATACCTGTGACTTCAAGAGCTATTTTAAGCAAGTTAAGTGGTTTTTTAAAGACATTTAGTTCTTTGATCCATTTTTTAAAACTTTTTTAATTTTAAAGAGAATAAACCCAAACAAAATAAAACAGTGCCAATCAAAACAAAATAGTGAACACAATACAGGACTTCAAAACAAGATAATAGGAAACCAACAATGGCTAACATAATTCCTCTTGGTATCTTCAAAGTAGTTGCCTATATGAGCAGATGTAATAAAATCAAACAAAACAAAATAATATAATCAATCAAAACCAAAGAATGAAAGCAATACAAGGCTTCAAAACAAGATAATAGGAAATGAACAATGGCTAACAAAATTTCACATGATATCTTCAAAGTAGATGCCTATGCCATCAGATGTAATAAAGTGAAACAAAACAAAACAGAATAAAATCAATCAAAACAAAAGAATGAGAGCAATACAGGGTTTCAAAACAGCATAATAGGAAATCAACAATGACTACCATAATATATCTTGTTATCTTCAAAACAGCTGCCCAAACCATCAGATATAATAAAATCAAACAACAACAAAAACAAAAAACAGAATAAAATCAAACAAAACAGAACAATGAAAACAATACAGGGCTTCAAAACAAGATACTCAGAAATTAGCAATGGTTACCATCTTCCCTTTTTAGAGGTTTCTTCTCCTTTTACTTTCACAATATCTGTTTTACATTTTGGATTCCACTAACTCCTTCAGTGTTTTATCCTAGAGAGACAACACAATATCTACCCATGTGATTCCAAAACATTTCACCCATGAGCATGATCACAAGTTGTATTCGTTAACCTTCTAGAGCCTCATGATTATTACTTTTTATAGCTGAGTAGCTTTCTATTGTATAAAAATGCCTTATCTTTCTTATCCATTCTGTGATTGATGGACAAGCTACCCTTGCTTTTTTCTGGTTCCCTATCACACCGAGTACTGTTTTTGCCTATGAATTTCCTTTTGAGTTAAATGTTTCTTATACACTGCATATTGATGGATCTTGTGTCTTGATCCACTCTGCCTGTGTCTCTTTTTTCTTTTCATTCTTTCCTTTTCTTTTTCTTTCTTTCTTTCTTTCTTTCTTTCTTTCTTTCTTTCTTTCTTTTTTGTCTTTTTGAGACAGGGTCTCACTAATTCAATCTGGCTGGCCTTGAACTCACCTTGTAGCTCAGACTGGTATCAAACTTGCAACAATCCTCCTACCCCAGCCTCAGGAGTGCTGGGATTACAGGCATGCACCCTCAAGCCCAGATGTATTTCTTTTTATTGGTGAACTTTGATCTATTTTGATTTTAGTTTAGTATATCAGTCTAGCCTCAATCTTCTGCATGTGAATAGCCAGTTTTCCCAATAGTATTTATAAAGAGGCTTTCTTCCAGTGTATATTTTAAACCCCTTTCAATGTTCAAATAATTGAATGTGATTGAGGTTGCTTCTGCTTCCTCTATCTTGTTCCATTGATTCTTATGTCTGTTTTTGTACCAGTACCATGCTGTTTTTATCACTGTAGCTTTGTAATAATACTTCAAGTCTGTGGTTGTGATGCCTCCTGCTTTGCACTTGTTACTTTTTTTTTTAACAACTTGTAGGATTTAATGGATTCTCTGTGGTCATTTGATACATGGCTACATCACACATTGATCATATGAATCCACCATTCTTCTACAATATCTCCCTTTCTCATTGTCCTTTCATAGTCCCTAATAGTGTATCTTCTACATTCAAATCATTTTTTATAGTTTCCACATATGAAATAAAGCATGCAGTGAGACATTTGTTTCTCCCTGTCTGGCTTATTTCTCTTAATCTAACATCTTCTAGTTCTGCAGATTTTTTTTTTTTTGCAAATGACAGAACATTATTCTTTCCTTAAGGCTGAACAATACCCCATTGTGTTCTTTGCCCTATTTTTTTTACTCATTAGTCTGTTGACAGACACATAGACTGATTGCCTATCTTAGCAATTGCAAATAGCACTACAATAAGCATGAGTTTGCAAGTACATCTTTTGAATACTGACTGCACTTTCTTTGGATATATACCCAGGAGTAAAACAGATGGATCACACTTCCAATTGCCACCTTTCAGGTTCCCAGACACATGGGGACTGCAGGGTCCTCAAGAGGCTCAGGGAGGGGAGAGCTGTCCAGTGAGGGCTGGGAGGATGCTAGGTGGAAAAATGGATATGGCTGGAGGGAGAGAACATAGCAAAAGGAAAGCTCACTCCCATGACAATCCCTCCCTATTCCTTGAGTGAAAAGAGGAAGCTGAACCAAGTAAAGTGTACTACAGTGCTCAGCTACTGTGTAATGAAGTACCATAAACCAGATAGTTTATAAACAAGAAAAAATTTATTTCTTACAGCTCTGGAAAGTTCAAGATCAAGTCACCAGAAGATCTGGTGTCTGGTGAGAGCTTTTTGACTTATCAGTGATGACTTTTCATGTGTGTTCTTCCATGACAGAAGCAATAAGACAGTTTGTGCCTCTTTTATAGGGGTTCAAATTCTTGTCATTAAGAGGACTCATTAAGACATTGACTTTATTATCTGTTCACTTACAATAGGCCACACTCCTTAATACCATCAAAATAGAGCTTAGATTTCAATAATGACTTTTAGAGGTACCCAGACATATAGACTGTAAACCTAAATTAACATACAGAGATAGAGTTCTCAAAGAGTGATCTTTATTTGGGCAAGCAGCGTGTTGAGATGGAAATTTGTATTCTGTAGTAAAACAGGCACATTGCCTTTTTGAATTTCAGCTATTTGCAGATAAATATCATTATGGAGACTGCAGCCACTGGGCCTGCCCTTCCACTGGGAGCATCAGGTAAGCCTGCACATCCACCAGGAACATCGCAGAAGCCTACCCTTCCACTAGGAACACTGCAGAATCATGCTGCAAGCCTGAGCTGCCTGAGACTGCTGCTGCTGGGCCTGCCCTTCTACCAGGAACATCACAGGAGCCCGCTGAAGGCCGCAGCTGCCTAGGACTGCCACCACTGGGCATGCCCTTCCACTGAGAACATTAGAACTTTGGACTATAGTGGACAACTGTGCTGGCTGGATGAGAGACTCAGGAACCCCTCACCCAAACAGAAGACCTCATCAGGTTCCAGTCAGTGTGGTGAGTTTGCTCCTAAAATAGAGGTCTGCAGTGGGTAAATATGAGCCGAGGTGAAACTCCCTCCAACTGTAAGACCTCAGTGAACCTGACAAGAGAGTGGGTAATCTCCTCCCCCACACAGAGAACATCAGACAGTTGAGGAGTGTGCCAATAATGCCCCACCAACTTAGAGAAAATTAAAAGATCTTATGGGACCCCCAGTTGTGTCAGGGTCTCAGCTGACACAAACACTATAGCCAGGGAGATCTAGTAACCTGCAACAACCTGAAGATATAACAACAGCAAGAACAAAGAGTTGCCCTACATCAATACTTCTAGGCTAGTTATCCAAGAAAGAATATAGGACTCACTCAACAGGTTCCTTAGGAGGAACTCAGGAGACTGGGTCTCCTCTTCATTGTGGTACCCAGCAATTTGACAAACATCAACTACACAGTAAAACTCACACTACAGAGAGCTGTGACTGTTGGGATAGAAAGACCAGATATTTACCCAAAAGGTGAAAGTGACTAAACGAAAAGGCGAAATTCAACCTCAGACATCTAGTCCATCAGGAGCAAGTACAGCTGATAATGAAATAGAGGACTTTAAAAGTCACACACCAGAAATCTCTGAAAAGATAGAAAATGAAGTAAAGAAAAAAATTCATGAGGCTATAGAAGAATTCAAATTAGAAATAATGTCTTATGTAAAGACAAAAATAACAACCTTAGTAAATGAGTTGCTCAACATAGCTAGAGAAGAAATATATTAAAAAAAATACAGGAGCATGTGAAATTGATTAAAACTTCGAAAGCAGACTCCATGAAAAAAATTCAAAGAGATAGCCAAGAAATAAAAAATTGTGTTGAAAGCTGGTAAAACCATTTAAATGAAGCTGAGGATAGCAATACTGACCTTGAGGACAGGATTGCCGATAGTGATCATGAAAGGGTAGAACTTATAAAAAAAACAAAGCAGCATGAAATGATAATGCAGCAGCTTCAATGTGATGCCATGAGAAACAATGTTAGATTAATAAGCATCAGTAAGGAGGCAGGAGACAATGCAAAGGATATAGCTAAGCTGTTCACAGAAGTAATGGCAGAAAATTTCCCAAACATGGGGGGGGGATCTGATATACAAAAAAGTGAGGCATATAGAATGCCACACAGTCATAACCAACACGAATCTACACCCAGACATATAATAATTAAGACCTCAGACATATAGCATAAAAACAGAATACTAAAAGCTGTTAGAGAAAAGACAGCACTCCTATCAAGGAAAGCCTATTAGAATCACGACAGACTTCTCAGCACAAACCTTCAAGTTAAGACAAGCTTGGAGTGAAGTATTTCAAGCCCTAAAAGAAAGCAACTTTCAACCCAGACTAACATACCCAGCAAAACAACCTTTCAAATTTAATGGAGAAACAAGATGCTTCCATGACAAAGAACAACTGAAGAAATTTATTTCCACAAAATCAACCTTAGAAAGAGTGCTGAAATACATGCTAGATAGAGATAAAAATGACCACAGTCTCCAGAACAACAACAGAAAGAAATCACCAGGCTGGACAAGAAAGTAAACAAGGAAGAAAAGCAGGAAACCAACAATAGGCACACAACATGAAAGTCAAGCCAGTACATATCAGTGATATCTGCAAATGTAAATGGGTTCAATTCACCTATCAAAAGAAACAGGTTGATGGAATGGATCAAGAAGCAGGATCCCACAATGTGCTGTATATAATGTGCTATAAACACATCTGACTCAAAAAGAAACTCATCTATTAAAAGTCAAAGGATGGAAAAGAGCATTCCATACAACTGGAAACCAGAAAATAGCAGGGGTAGTTATTCTGTTTGCAGACAAAGTAAACTTCAAACCTAAAAGAAGTAAAAGTGATAAAGAAGGCCACTACATACTTATTAGTGGAAAACTACAAGAGGAAGAACTAACAATTGTATATATATATATATATATATATATATATATATATATATATATATATATATATATATATCAAATACAGGAACACCCAGCTATATGAGATGAATGCTAATGGACATGAAAAACTAAATACACAAGAACACAATTGTAATAGGAGACCTTAACACCTCACTGTCACAAAGAGATAAATCAACTAGACAAAAAGTCAGCAAACAAATAACAGAACTCAATCGTACCTGTGAGAGAATGGACTTAGTGGATGTTTACAGAGTGTTCCACCCAACCACATCAGAATATACATTCTTCTCAGTTGTACATGAGTCATTCTCCAAAATAGACCATATATTAACCCATAAAATATTCTTAACTAAATGCAAAGTTAGCAAAATTATCCCATGCATAATATCTGACCATAGCGCACTACAATTGGGCATCAGTGGCAAAAAACCTGCAAAACCTGTATAAATATATGGAAATTAAACAACAATCTTCTGAATAATCAGTGGTTTATAGGTGAAATTAAAGAAGAAATAAAAATAATACCTACCATACAATGAAAATGCAGTACAACATACCAAAACCTATGGGATGCAATGAAAGCAGTCCTAAGAGGAAAATATATAGCAATAAATATTCACATCAAGAAAATGGAATGAACACAAATAAATAATCTAATAGTACATCTTAAGCTTCTAGAAAAAGAAGAGCAAGTCAAACCCAAAGCTCATAGAAGAGAGGAATTTTAAAGATCAGAGCAGAAATTAATGTAGTTAAAACTCCAAAAAATACAAAGAATTAATGAATCAAAAGCTGGTTCTTTGAGAGAATAAACAAAATTGATAAACCCCTAGCCAACCTTATCAAGAAAAAGAAAGAAAAAACTCAAATCCATGCAATAAGGACTGAAAAGAACTACAGATCCCATGGAAATTCAAAAGATCATGAATACATACTTTGAAAACCTCTACTCACACGGGGTGGAGAACACAGGAAATGGACAGATTTCTATGAACATATGAGCTACCAAAAGTCAATCAAGAAGATATAGCAATCTTGAGTAACCCAATATCAGCTACTGAAATCGAAAACACAATTAAAAACTTACCAACAAAGAAAAGCCTAGGTCCTGATGGATTCATAGCTGAATTCTATAAAAAATTTAGAGAAGATTTAAATACTCCTTAAATTCTTCAATGAAATTGAAACAGAAGCAATCCTCTCTAACTCATTCTTGGAGGCAAGTATCACTCTGATACCAAAACCAGAGAAAGACCCAACCAAAAAGGAGAACTATAGACCAATCTCACTAATGAACTTTGATACAAAGATTTTCAATGAAATATTGGCAAACAGAATGCAGAAAATCATTAAGAAGATTATACACCATGACCAAGTGGGATTTATTCCAGGAATGCAGGGATCGTTCAACACATGCAAATCAATTAATGTAATACACCACTTTAACAGAGTCAAAAATAAAAATCACATGATCATCTCAACAGATACAGAAAAAGCTTTTGATAAAGTCCAACACATTTTCATGATAAAAACCCTACAGAAACTTGGAATAGAAGATATGTACCTCAATATCCTAAAGGCCATCTATGACAAAACAACAGCCAACACTATACTAAATGGACAAAAACTGAAAGCCTTCGCTCTAAAATCAGGAACAAGACAAGGATGTCCACTATCACCACTCCTATAAAATATAGTTCTGGAAATATTAGCCAGAGCAATTAGACAAGAGGGAGAAATAAAAGGTACAAAAATAGGAAAAGAAGAAGTTAAATTATCATTATTTGCAGATGACATCATATTCTACATAGAAGATCCCAAAAAATGCATTAAAAGACTACTAGAGGTAATAAATTCACCAGCATAGCTGATATAAAGTAAACACTCAAAAAATCAGTAACATTCCTGTACAGAAACAAAAAACTTACCAAGAGAGAAATTATGCAATATTGCCTTTCTCAATAGAATCTAAAAAAATGAAATACCTAGGAATCAACCTAATCAAGAATGTGAAAGACCTATATGCTGAAAATTATACTATGCTAAAAAAGGAGATTGAAAAAGATATTATTAAATGGAAGGATATTCCTTGCTCTTGGCTAGGAAGAACCAACATTGTGAAAATGGCCATACTCCCAAAACTGTTATACAGATTTAACACAATCCCAATAAAAAAACCATTGACATACCTCACAGATCTAGAGAAAATATTCCTAAAATTCATTTGGAAGCTGAAGACACCTAGAATAGCAAAGCAATTCTGGGCAATAAAAGCAGGACAGGTGGCATCTCAATTCCTGACTTGAAACTATACTACAAAGCCACAGTCATAAAATCAGCATGGTACAGGCAAAGAAATAGACCTGAAGATCAATGGAACAAATTAGAAGATGCAAGCACTACTACAAAGTAACTCAGCCACCTTATATTTGACAAAGTGGCTAGACATGTTCACTGGTAAAAGATAGACTCTTCAATAAATTGTGTTGAAAAAATTGGCTTTCCACAGGCCAAAGACTGAAAATAGACCCATGTCTATCATCATACACTAAACTAAAATCAAAATGGATCAAGGATCTAAATAGTAAAACAGAAACACTAAAACTACTGGAAGACAAAGTAGGTAAAAATCTTGGAGACATAGAGGTACACAGAGAATTCATGAATAAAACACAAACTGCATGGGAAACACTTTAAAGAATCAACAACTGGGATCTCATATTATGGAAAAGCTTTTGTACTTCAAAAGAAATCGACAACAAAGTGAAAAGAAAACCCACAAAATGTGAAAAAAATTTAACCAATGATCCCTTAGACAAAGGACTTATATCCAAATCATAGAAAGAACTGAAAAACATCAAGGCCCCCAAATTCAAAGACCCACTCCAGAAATGGGCATCAGAGATGAACACACAGTTCTCAGAAGAAGATCTACAAATGGCAAATAAATATATGAAGAAATGTTCATCATCACTGGTCAGTGGAGAAATGCAAATTAAAACAACATTGAGATTTCATGTCACCCCAGAAAGAATGGCTGCCATCAAGAAAACAACTGATAACAAATGTTGGCAAGGCTGTGAGGAAAAAGGAACACTTCTTCCTTGTTGGTGGGAGTGTAGACTGGTGCAGCTACTGTGGACATCAGTATGGAGATTCCTCAAAACAGTAGCATTGGAAGTTCGATTCAATCCAGCTATTCCCCTCCTGGGTATTTTCTCATAAAAATTGAAGATGTCATGTCACTGTGATATATGTGCACCCATGTTCATAGCAGCACAATTTGTGATAGCTAAATCATGGAAACAACCAAAATGTCCATCAGCTGAAGAGTGGATGTAATAATTGTGGTATTTGTCTGCAATGGAATACTATTCAGGTATAAAAATTGATTATCTTGAGGCCTTTATCGGTAAATAGAGGCAACTTGAGAATATCCTCATTAATAAAATAAAGAAGACTCCCATTAGTAAATATCACATTGTCTTTCTAGTGTAAAAAATAATAATGGACAGAATAACAATATCCACAATGTATAATAGATATAAAATTATAATAGATATAATAGATATTGTAAAAATGAAAGGGAAAGATAGTTCTCTAAAGGATATAATGGTATATATAGTGTGTAAAATAGATGACCATATTACTGAGTTTTTGGTAGATCATTGAACAGAAGTGTTTGTACTGTCAATGTTTGAATGCCTAGACACTTTTTATGCCTTGGCTCTGTAACTTTAACAACTATTGTTAGCAATATGTAATGCATCAGCTAGCAATTTTATCATGTTAATTTTTTTAACTCTGTATTCTACTTTTTTCTTGCTTTTTCTATTTTGTCTTTTTTAAATTTTCGTTTCTTTCTCTCTTAAAATAAAATTTAAAAAATTGAAGAAAAATAAATATCATACTTTGGAGGATCTCCCTCTGTGTTATTTAGTTGAATCTTATAGTGCCCAGAGATAGGATCTGATGCAATCCCATCTTCAGAGAGAATGAGCAACTGCTGGACCTGGGTTGGCACACATTAAAGCTCATCTTTTCTACTGTGATGAATCTTTTTTCAGGCTGAGTACCTTCTTTTAGGTGACAGGGTCCTATAGATTCTGTTTAGGATATGTTTTGGATAAGCCTGTGCTACAAAAAGGACTGTGCATCTCTTTTTGGGACTGTACAGCACCTCTACCTTTTTTGGCAGCCCTTTGTGTTATAAGGACTCTATCCTTGGTAGAATCTTCAGATTTTCATAGAGCTGACTGATGTCCTTTGAGAATCTCATAGAATTCTGGGTTCCTAGTTTCATATTTGGTTTGACCTGTGTGTTTAATTTAAAATTTCTGTGAGCACTCTTATTTTGGTTTAATTTTTGTC
>PVJX010044158.1:0-13302 GCA_004027295.1 Dolichotis patagonum
TGTCAATCGTAACAGATTCGAATAAAATCAGTCAATACAAAACAGAGATCTAACAAACCAGATTCAAATAAGATCAGTCATAATAGGACAGTGTAAGTTATACAGGGCTTCAGATTAAGTTAATAGGAAATTAAGGATGATTACCATAACATGTCCTGCTATTTTGGGGATAGCTGTCAGTGCCCTCAAATCTAGTGTAAGTAGAAAAACTGGAACAGAATATAATCCATCTAAACAGAGTGGTGAGAATAATGTAGATTTTAAATCCTGTTACAATATTAACAATATCCTCTGCCTTCCTTTTTTAGACAATTCCTCCCCTTTCACTCCCACAGGGTACACTGCACATTTTGGGTCCCACTAACTCCCTCAGTTGTTAGAATGGGGGGAGCAACCTGCTATTTACCCTAACTGGTTCTGAACCTTCTGATTCCTGGGCTTGATCTCAAGTTGTATTCCTTTACCTATAAAAGCCTCAAGGTTTTCCTTTGTTGTAGCTGAGTAGTTCTCTACTGCACAAAAGTATCATGTCTTTTCAACCTATCTGCAGGTGCTGATCGAGTTGCCCCTATTTCTCTCTGGTTCCCTGTCACATAGAGCATTGTTTTCTCATATTTGACGTTTTTGTCCATAAACCCTCTTTCAGATTAATTATGTTTCCAATACAGAGCATCTCGATGGACCCTATCTCCTGATCTACTCTGCCTGTGTTTCTTTTTGTTAGTATATCAAGGTCATCTATATTAGAGATTACAGCCAACCTTCTCTGCCTCATTTCTGCTATTCTATTATTCTGCCATTGATTGTCTATTTTCCTCTTTAATTCCATGTCTGCCCCATTCATTGAGGCCTCTCTGCCACTATTCCTGAAATCCTGGTGTTTTTTTTTCTCTCTCTCTCTCTCACTAGATTGTCCTTCAATATTTTTTTAGGGTTGGATTGGTGGTCATGAATTCCCCCAGTTCCTCTTTGTCATGGAAGCATCTTGTTTCTCCATTAATTTCTAGAGACATTTTTGCAGGGTACATCAATCTGGGCTGGAGGTTATTTTCTTTCAGGGCTTGGATTACTTTGCTCCAAGCTCTTCTTGATTTAATGGTCTGTATCAAGAAGTCTGCCATGATTTTGATGGGTTTTCCTTTATAGGTGATCTGTTTCTTCTCCCTGACAGCTTTTAATATTCTGTTCATATATTGAATTTCTGGGATCTTGATTATTATGTGTCTGGGTGTAGCTCTGTTTTGGTTGTAGGTGGCTGGAGTTCTGTATGCTTCATACATCTGTATATCATTTCCTTTTTCTATGTGGGAAGTTTTCCTTAATTATTTCTGTGAGTAGCTTTTGTAATTCCTTTGTTTTGACTCCTGCTTCTTCATTTTATATGTTTTATTCTTAGATTATATATCCTTCTATAGTCTTCTAGCCTTTGATTTTTACTGCCTGTTTCTTTGTTATTTTTAAGAGATCTTTCCTTTCATGATCACACATTGCAAACCTGTTTTCAAGTTTTGCTTACTTTCTTTCAAGCAGTTTTTCCAGCTTTCAATGGAGTTCTTGGTTTCCTAGAAATCTCTTTGAATCTGCTTCATGTACTCTAGGTTTTCTTTATATTTTTCATCGAAAGTTTCTCTCCTTCTTTTGTGTTCCTCCATTCTTCCATCTGTGTCTTCATGAGAGGTGCTTAGCATTTCTTTTATTAATCTACTTATATCTTGCTTAACTTGAATTAATATTTCAGTTTTGAGCTCATCTACAAGGTCCCGAAGATATCTCTTTATGTCAGATGAAGCCGTGTTTGATGTTGCATGTTTGCTGCCCTCAGTATCTTTTGTATTTACCTCACCTGGATCAATATTCTCAGGGTTGGGGGCTGGGGGCTTTTTCTTATTTCTGTCTCTTGTCATGTTTTTGGTTCCTTCCATACAAGTGTACAGTGGAGTTCCAGCCCCTTTCCCTGTTGGTTACAGCTCCTCTGAAGCATGCTGGCTAGGGATTTCTGCCCTCTCCAGTCCACTGTCAGCCACTGAGGTGCAGGCAGGGGCAGTGTATTCTGGCCCCTCCCCTCCAAACCAGTCAACCTTTGGGGGCCTTCACTGCATCAGTGTGTGCTGCGTGTAGGGAATCAGTTTGGGATGACTTATTGGGTCCCAGTCAGGGGTGTGATCCAAGCCAAGCAAATCCCACCAATCTGCTCTAGGAGGGGAGCAACCAACTGAAGTCACTACCATTCCCAGTTTGGGGCCGTTCTGCCCGACTCCAACATGTCGGCCAGTTGGTTGCCCCTTGGGAGGATTTGCAAGCCACATATCCAACAAAAGATATACACTTAGAGAGTGTGAAGATTCAGAACACACAAAGGACTCTCAAAACTTAATAGTAAAGAAATTTTCAAGTCAAAAATAGGCAAGAGATAAAAAGAGACATTTCACCAAAGCAATTATACAGATGGCGAGTAAGCATATGTCAAATCGTTTAATATCATTAACCTTTAAAGAAATGCAAAGTAAAGCTATGATGATATAAAACCACATACCTGTCAGAACAGATAAAGGAAAAGGTGGTATCAACCCCGAATGCTGGCAACGATGCAGAGAAACTGCATCTTTCATACAGCGCTGAGGGAAATGTAAAGCCGCACAATTTGGCAGTTTTTAAATTGCTTATATACTTACCATACAATCCAGCAGCAGCACTGGATAAATGAAATCACGTCCACATGAACACCGGTACATGAACTGTCATAGAAACTTCCTTTGTAACAGGCCCAAACTGAGAATAATTAAAGTGTGCCTCAAGAGGTGAACGGTTAAGGAAATTGTAGTAAATCCAAACCAGGGAGCGTGGGGGATACTGTAAGTCAAGGGAGGACCTTCTGTGGATGGACGAACTCGGCCTGACATAAACTACGCTCACACACTGCACCACTGTCCGTACTTGGTTTCGATACTGTCTTAGAGTTACGCAGCATGCGACAGTCAGGGAGACCCGGGTGACGGATACACAGGCTTTTCGGGTACTATCTTTGCAGATCCATATTATTTAAAAACTAAGAACTGTTGGGTATGGTGGTGCATGCCCATAATCCCGGCACTCTGGGAGGCTGAGAAGATGACAAATTTGAGCCCATTTTAAGCAATTTAGCAACTTAGTGAGAACCTATCTCAATCCCCAGTACCAAAATCAATAGTAAATAAATAAATCATTTATGGAATTTTTTTTTAAAAAAAATAAAGAATCTCAAATGTAGGCTTCAGTTAATTTGAAAGCATGAGGGACCTTGAAAAAGGGTGTGAATACACTAGGAAGATGTTACTATTTCTCTTGCATCCTTCCAAAGTCAGGGTGTCACAATCTAGGAACTCTTCAGTTTGGAGTCACACAAATTCTGGAAACAGAAGACTGCCCCATTCTAAGAGTAATGGAAGACACAGAGCTTTGACTGAGGGAATGCCTGCGTCTAGCTTTCGCTTCGGTCCCTGCAGGCTGCAGGCTTGGGCTGTGGGGCTGCCCTCTGGCACTGCCAGGGTCCCAGCATCGGTACGGCCTCCGAGGGGCAAGACTCCACCAGGGAAAGTGGCATCCCCAGCAGGGCCTGACCGACCCCAGCCGTCCTGGAGTCAGGTCCTTGGAGGCTGGCCTCTCTGCAGAGCAGGGAAATGAAGAAAACAGCGCCTGTGGATCCTAGTGAGAAGAGCAGCACCCACGGCTGATGGGAGTCCTGGCCAGGGCGGGAGAGGGGAGAGCGAAGGTGACTATGAAGCCCCAGGTGGCCTGGCTCCCTGGGTCCTCAAGGACTCCGTGTACGGGTGGGTTTCAGAGTGTTCAGGATAGAATCCCTCGAGGACGCTAAGAAGGAGCAGAGGGCTTTCCTCTTCCCTCTTTCTTTCCTCCTTTCCTCCCTTCCTTCTTCCCTCCTCCCTTTCTCCCTTCCTTCCTTCCTTCTTTCCTTCCTCCTCTCCATCTCCTTCCTCCCCTAACACTCCCTGACTCTTCCCGAAGACACCCCCACTCGTCAGAGGTGTCTAACTTACAGGACATAGAGATGGGAGCCGAACACTGTCCTACCGAGCTGCTGCTCCTACCGAGACAGGGAGCAGAATCCTAAAGGACCTGGAGTGTCCCAGGCTGCTTCTCTGCATGGCTGACATTGCACGGCTGGTGGGTGGCAAAGACCCAGGGGAATAATGCTGGCACTACAATCGAGTCAGGCTTCTAAGTCACTTATGGTCTCAGAGCATGACTCCTCATCTCCTGTCTTTCTCTTAAATACTGGAACCTTTACATTGCTTTTGGAATGAAGTTTGTCCATTAATTTGCAGTATGGTTTCTGTAGTCTAATCCTTCACACCTCCACAGTAAGCCTCTGAGTTAGCACTCACAATCTTGAGGCTGTGCTTCCTTTTGGGGAGCTCTCAGTGAGAATAAATACCCATTGCCCTGCCTCTTCTAACTCCTAGGGACCTCTGTGGACTTTGGCCTGAGGTTGCTTATCTCCCAATCTCCCTCTCTGTGTCCACGGTCACACCTTTTCTGATGGTGACTGTGGTGGATTGGTAACTGGTGATCAATTTAAACACCAGCTGAACTGAATCAGTGTGATGCTAAGCGTGGATGGCCCACCTGACAAGAGTTGCCAACATAAAAAGGAGACCTGGAGAGGAAGAAAGAAGCATTGTGGGTTCTCCTAAGTGTTGTTTGGAGCTGTTGGTTCTGCTGGAGGAGCCTGTCATGAGGGCTCCCCAATATGAGCTTGGCTGTTCTCATCAGAAGAGCTTGGGACCTTGCTGCTAAGGATGGCTATAGTTCACTTTGGGGGAGCTTTGATCCTTACTTTGAGCATTGCTTCCTCGTTCCCGAGGGGATGTGTGCTGTTTAATCTCCGGAGAAGTTTGTTGTGCTGGGTTCCTGCTATGTACTCACTCAGCTGTTCTCATTAATGGAGGAGCCTGGAACCCCATTATTGCTGAGGATGGCCATGGTAATTCTGGGGGGAGCCCTGATCCTTACTTTGAGTGTCACTTCTTGGCTTCTTGGCTCCAGTGCGGAACCCTCAGTCTACTGCCACAGATCCTTCACTCTGCTGTATCGACTTTCTAGCTTCCATTGCAGACTTCTGGGCCTTCCCAGCAGAGATCCGTGAAACAGACTTGCATGAGTCATTGTCACGGGCTTTTCAAGGTTTTCAGCTAAACTTATGCAGGTTATTGCCATGGGATCCAGGCCCTGGGCTGGATTCTCCAGGTGTGTGGTGTGTGGACAGATTTCCTGCACTTTCTTTGTATTTGATGCCTTGGGTGACAAGTATAAATAATACTATCAATCATGTACCCTGCATGTAATTGTTCTCTTAGCGAACCCTCACTACCACAGTGACCCTCCTGCCTCTCTCTTAGTAGGACCTTTGTGTTTACATGGTGCCCACCCCATTAATCCCAGAACATCTTAACTTAAATACCACATCTGCAAAGCCTATTCTCCCATGTAAGGCCACACATTCCTAGGTTCCAGGGATTATACCACGGGCATCCTGGGGAAATCACTAGTTTACTGCAGGTTCTCACGAAAACATGCTGTGTTGGATTAGTAAATACCTGGCTGAGGGAATAAAGGAGTGTTTGAAATCAATTACATAACACATATAATTTCTCCCTGAGCAGGATACAAAGGAAATTTCTTGTCTTTTCTTTTTTTGATATTGGGAATCAAACTCAAGACCTCATGCTTACCAGGAAGGCACTTGTGCCACTGATCTATATCCCCTGCCCAGAAAGTTCTAATATCAATAGCTTTCCTATATATTATTAATCACTGATTAAAAACATGAGAGGGAAAAGATTTCAATCACGATAGCAATAAAATGTCAAATAATATCAATAAGAAATTTATTAATACAGATTAATAAAGAATATACAGAATTAATAATAGAAAATCTTTAAAACATTAAGGAAGAACATAACTTCAGTTTCTACGTAGATTCTCTTATTTCTAGATGGAAAGATTTCACACGATAAAGACACAAATTTTCTCTTCAAATTAACAAAATGTTCAGTGCAGTGGAAATTTTTAAAGTAGAACTTAAAAACTGGTTCTCAAGTTAATCTGGAAAAAATAACAGAATTGTTTTTGAAAAATAAATTTCAGTTAGTGGAGAATAATTCAAACATTCTCAGATATTTGAGAGTGTGTATAAAAATTTAGCAAATAATGGCTCTGGTTGAAGAATCAGCAGGCAGAACAATAGAACAAAACAGGCTTTTTAAAATTAAGTCTGTTGGTACACTTTAGAATACATACCGAACACATTCGTCATAGGGATTTTGTACTCGTACATGATACGTCTTGATTTTCCTTTTCTTTTCTCCATTCTCTTTCCCTCCCTTCAACCCTTTTCTCCTCATTTACAGAGGTTTTTAGCCTTGTCAATTCATTGGTTGATGGGCAAATGCTGAGGCTCCATCTCTCTCCAGGAAAAATGGCTTTTATCAAAAAATCAATCTGCTGGCAAGTCTGTGGGCAAAAAGGAACCCTTTTCCATTGTTGGTGGGAGTGTAGACTCATTCAACCACTGTAGAAATCTGTGCAGAGATTCCACAAAAAAACTAAAATTACGGGCTCCATTTGTCCCAGCCATTCCCCTTCTTGGTATCTTTCTGAAGGAATTAAAAACATCACACCACAGTGACATATGCATACCCATGTTTATAGCAGCAGAGTCTGTAATAGCTAAATCTTGAAAACACATTCTTGTCCTGAAATGTGAGTATTCTGTGTATTTATGTAAGATGTCTTAAAAATCATTGTGAAAAGAAATATAAGTATTTGATGAAGTAGTTCAGAATAACTGACTGGTTAAATATTTAGAGAAAAAAGTTTAGAACCCCAACTCCATACTATTCTCCAAAACTAATTCCTACTGGATTAAAAGAAGTATCAATAAAGAACAGACCTGGAAAAAATGTATTTGATCTTAAGATGAAAAAGCAAACTTCTACATAATGAAAGAAGTCACAAATGAAAAAAGTCATACAATTTTGAAATGTCCAAAAATGAATAAAATGTTAATGAACTGAGGCAAGGTGTGTTTCAGAAATATTACAGATAAAATGTTAATAGTTTCAATATATAAAGTGGCTACAACCCATAGGAAAACAGACAAACAGAATCACTGAAGAGGAAACGTAAGCATCTAAGTAGCATAAAACGTTCATCACTCAATCCAGATAGTATGTTTCATCCTTTAGATTAAAGTTCTTTTCAATAACCTCCACTGTTTGTGAAATTACTGCTAAAATGAACACTTCCGTTATGTAAAAACATTCTCTTAAAAACAAATGCACTGAACCCCTAGACTTTTTCAAAAATTTTTTTCATAATCACATTTTTTTAAAAAGCTATGACTTAATAACCAGTGGATAACATTTTTCTACACCGTGCAGCCTGGGATGAAGTCACCAGTTGGGGATGCCCACACAGCCCCTCATGATAAAGATGCCATGGCCCAACTCACGGATTAGAGCTAGACTGTCCCCCATAAGTCATGTGTTCAGAAGTGGAGCTTTTGGAAGCCGATGGGATTGTGGAGGCTGTAAATTCATGGGTGGATTAATTTATGGTGAATTTGGGGCTGACTTGCAGTTAGGAGGTGGGACCTGGTTAGAGGCGGGTCACTGGGAGTGTGACCTTGAAGGATGCATTTCCCTCCCCGGCACTGCCTTTACTCATAGCTTAGCGGCTGTGACAGGAGCACTTCTCCTCCACACCAGCCCTTTCTATCGTATTATTTGACCACGGACTGAGACCTCTGAAATTCTAACCCAAAAGGAGCCTCTCCTTTAAGTTGTGACTGTCAGGCATGATGTCCCAGCAATGAGAAAATTTACCAAGACACAATGTTCCTTAGGAACTGACATGATTTTGTGAGTAACAGCATGAATAAGTTCACCAGGGGAGCTAGAGCGAATCATCAGAAAATATTTCAAGTGTATTGATTATTTCAAGCTAAAGTTGCCTGAGGCACTACTGTGTACAGCGGGAAAAGCCATTTGGGCTGTCAGCCTATGTGCCATAAAATCCTTCGAAGAGGGCTGCTCTCTGGGTGCAGAGGCAGAAGAATAGCTTTAATCACTAGGGACCGGTATGTGGGGCAATAATAAACCTGAACAGTAAGTTCGTTGAGATTTTCCACAAGGTTTCACAAGTCCTTCCCGTATATTGCTTAGTGTCATCCCTAGAATTTATTACCTTGGACCAGAGGTTACTTGATCCATCATTCCTTCATTAAGTTTAATGACATTTGTCTAAGAAGTGTAATAGCATCATGCATTGCCTATCTCTCTGGGCTTCACTCTCTTATGAAGATTCCTATGCACACATGAAATTATTAAAACTTGTGTGCTTTGCTTTTATTAAGCAGCTTTATATTAATTTGGCTCCCAGATCCAGCCAAAAATTCCACTAAAAACTAAGGAATGCTGGGGAGATCTCTTCCCTCCACTAGCTATTTTGGATTTAGTTACTAAAAATCTGAAAATATCAATTAATCTAAGGCAAGTCACATCCAAGGTGTGCTGGGAAATAGTCTTGTGTCCTTTGGATAAGTTTTAACCCCCAAAGAGTTATTAAAGTACAATAGTAATAAAAATCATAATTTAAACTTTAGAGCAAAGCTCCCCTACAGATGTTGTTAGCAACCATATAGAACAGCAGTAGTCTTGTTCATCAAACCAATATTTGGTTTATAATCCATTTGCTAGGTTCAGTTCCATTTTTAGTACCTTAGGAACATCTCTAATCTCAATATGTCTTATAAATATAAAGGCAAAAATGAAGATGAAAATGTTATAATGCAGAGACACAAGATTATTGCAGAGTAGTAGACCCAATTAAATCAGAGAAAGTAAAGAGAAAATGACAAGTTTTATCTGTATAATACAGTAGGCATAATTCCCAAGTGGGTCCCCTGGAAGTGTCCCACCCCACAGCCCAGAAACCGTTATATCTCATTCCTATGATCAGGTAACCTACTTAGTACAGGGGAGTTCAACATGCCAAGATTGGCCTGGTTAGCCAGGGGTCCCAGTGTAATCCCACGACCCCTAAAAGTAAAGAGCCTTCTCCAGCTGGCGGCAGAAGTCAATGAAATTCAACATATGAAGTGAATTCCATCATCTTGATGTTTTGAATAAGGATGTTTTGAATAACGAGAGCTTCTCATGATAAGCAAGAAATCAGACACCTCAGTCCTCCAATCCCAAGGAACTGAGTTCTGCCAACAATCTGAATGGCTTGGAACCCGGTTCCTCTCGGGGCATTCACGAACCTCGTCCTGCTGATACCTTCATTTTGATGCCAAGGGACTCTGAGCAGAGAATCCAACTCTACTGGGGCAACTCTGACCTTCAGAACTATAAACTAATAAAGGGACGTCGCTTTAAACTGACAAATGTGTGATGATGTGTTACGTGCAACAGAAAACCAACACAGACTAGACAGACTCACCCTGTTATGGGAAGAAGGCCAGCTGCTGGCTAGAGCGCTCTCGCTGTGGTTGGAGGGGTTGTCCATGCGCGCACCCTTTATCAGATGCATTTAACAGCAAGCTTTAAATTCTTGGCCTGCCGTCTTCACACCCAGAAAAACTTATGAGAAGATTTGTATGGAAGCCTCACCAGTGTTATTTAAGAGTTGTCTTTTAAAGATTCTGCATCTATCAATAAATGATACATTGATTAATTATGTTGTATTTAAAGCCCTATTTCATGAGCGAGCACCCCAGTCAGATGAGTCCTGGTTGCAGAATACCAGGGCACAGCCCAAACCCACCAACATATTAGTAAGAGCCCTAGGAGAACTGTAGCCATGGTCAGGTGCACTGTTCTGCAATAAGCGAGGTCATGCTGTTTTTAAAAATGCATCTTACATTACTTTATATGAAGAGTGACCCGTTAGTTTAACAATTAATGTCCACTAATATAATTGGTTACATTAATAGGCTAGGAAAAACATGATCATCTCAATGAATGCAGAAAAACTTCTGATAAATTCGATGTGTACCCACTAACGCAATTTCTAGTGTACATCTTCCTGCTGAGAATTTTTTTCTTGTCGAGTCAAGGTAAACAAAAAGTTTAAAAGTTACATAGCAAGGGAAAAAACCCTCATTGGTCATAGATGACACACAGTGTAAGGCGGTTAGGGTACAATGTCAGTTTAACTGCTTTTGAGATTCACGTGGATGGAGCACACTTCTGGGTGGATCACGAGGTGTGGCCTTGGGGTCTTTATCTGGTCCCTCATGCCTTCCTCTCTGGCACCGTTCCTTCCTCTGCTGCCCGGCCACCGTGAACTAAGCAGCTTTCTTCGCCTGTGCCAGAGCCTGTATACTATGACCTGAACCTCCTAAAACTGTGAACTAAAGTGAACCTCTCCTCTCTTAAGTTGTGGGCATGTGGCATTGTGTCCAGGCAATGGGAAACCTTCCTAATACAATGGGTAACATGTAGAGTTAGTAATGTAAATGCAAGTTAAATATCACCAATAAAAAGAACTAAGTCACATGTTTAAAATAGGCCGTTTTTTGTTTGTTAGCTTCTTTATACCGTGTCTGATTGGTTTTGTTTAATCTCATGGTTACAAAAATATGTCTTCATTGGGAAGAAGACAGAGGATAAGGACTTCGTTGCTTTACCCTATGTGAACCAGGTTGGCCTGCACTGGAAAATGAATGTGGCATGGAGTAACAGCTGAGGCCACTAACTCTTAGAGACTCACCCAACCGCTGAGCCTGGAGCAGGTCTTTTCATGATGGCGTTCGAGTCATGATTTGATGTTCTGTGATTCCTGAACCAAAACACTTCTGGAAGCCAGAAGCCCAAGGTCAGGATGGCTGGTTCCTTACAAGGCTGTGAGGAAGAACTCACTCCATGCCTGTCCCCCACTTTCCAGGAGTCACTGTCATCCTTGGCTTGTACATGCATCACCTCAGCCTCTGCCCTCACTTTCACGTGACCTTCTCCCTGTGCTTCAAAGCTTGCTTATTTTCAAAGGATATTTAACAACAGAGACAAATTCTCATGATGGAAAAATCAGTTTAAAAGTTAACACACACAATAGCCATATGATCAAAAATGAATCATAGGCATGATATTCTCACATTTGTGTTTTCCAAGTTTTCTAATAAAGGCAAATATTTCTTTACATTATGAAAAATGAGCAAATGTAATAAGTCAAAGAAGTGGGGAGGGTAGAAATCCTTTCAAGAGGACTCTTGTACATGTGGGAATATAAATAGATGAGATGTTCCACTTAATAACAATAACCATGACAATAAATATTTACCACGTACTAGTGAGGCAGGAGATTAGGGCATGGCAGACTGGCTTGGAAGTGGGAATGACTTGTTAACTGCAAAGTTGCAGGACAACTTCGTGCAGAACAATTCCAAAAGCCCTGCACACAGAATCAGTCAGAGAGCACTGTCTTCAATTCTTCTCCCAAGAACTCGAGCAGGTTTTTGTCAGCGTAGCCTCAACCTGATGCCAGCCTGAGGAGTGGGAATACAAAGAGAGTCACCACTACGTCCTCTCATAGTGACCCACTCTCATGCTGTAGAGTACTTATATTCCTACTTATAATTGGCCAAACTCTCTCTGCAGAGCATGTTTCTTTTCCTACCATTAATAAATGTAAAATCTCATTATTTTTTGCACTTGTCTTGATCAATTCTTTGCTCAGGACAGAAAGAACCTAGAAACTACCCCTAGGAGACTCTAGCACCCCAAAACCCAGTAACACCAGAAGCTGTTCCACTAGTTCTGTGTGCATGACTCATTCTACCCTCACAGAAGCCCCATATGAAGCCTCTTCTCCTATATCATTCACCAGCAAGGAACAGGAAGTGTGGTCAGCACACTTCCTGTCAGGCTCTGTTAATCCATCTAACCTAGGATGTTAGGAACCTAACATCCTTCTTCTGTGAATTCAGTTTTTTCAATGCATGTTAGTCCATTATGAATGCATGTTAGTCCATTAAACTCAGTTTGATTGATGAAGATGCCACGATAGGAACTGGAAGATTGTTAAATTTATTTGCTTGTTTTTCATTTGTTTGATTTGTTTCCGTTCATATGGCATCTAGTAAATACTTGAACAGTATTTTTCACTTTCTAACCTCAAAAAACAAAACATTTTATTTAACACTGCCTAGCTATGACCTAACCCAAAGAATCACAATAGGTATAAGTAAGTGAAGTCTGGGCCCCCAGCCTGTCCAGCTCTCCCCTTGGAAGGAGACAGAGGGATGTGGAATGAGCCCCCACCAGACCACAAACCAGCTTCTTCCTAGCAGCTGCTGGGGTAGAACTGGGCTGACACCAGCTGCTAGGTGTCCAGCTCTAAATTACCCCGGAACCTAACAGCCTCCTTCTGTGAAAGACCAGGCTTTGCTTGGGGAGGGGCTTTCACCCCACTGCTTAGAACATTAAATCCACCTTTCCTTGTTTCCCCGAAAGCCTCACATAGAGTCCCAGGTTAGGGGACTCTGCAGGTGACCACAGCAGCCATCTCTTCACCCACCTTTCTTCCTCCTCTTCCTTCTCCTCCATCTTTCCTTCTCACGCCATCATGACTATGAAGCCTACACCAAATCTTCCAAAGCAGAGGGCAATAATCTCATTTAGAGACAGTGTCCAAGGCTCGAGGTCTCCAGCCATCCAGCCTTTTCCAGGAGGACTTGGTCCTTTAGGTCATCTGTCCTTGAATCCCCACTCCACAGCCACCTGTGCAGGCATTCTTCAGGCAGCCGAGGGTGGGAGCACATCATGTCTCTCCTGCTTGAAGAAGCCCGGGTGTGCTGACCCTACCGTCTGTCCCTTCTGTCAGAGTTGTTAAGAGCTCTGGAACGTCTGGTTTCCCAGACCTCCTTTTAAATCACACATTGTACTGATATCCAGCGCAATCTAAAATGTGTGACCATAAGTTGAGATCTCTTGGAAATGTTTTGAAGAGCAGGAATAATCATTTTGTTTTAGAGTTTGTCATCGGAACCATTTTTAAAGTGGTGGCAAAAAGAATAATGCTCTTATTTTATAGAATGAGAAAACTGAGAAGGAAAAGCAGGTAAATGTGGGAACCAGGCCATTTTTACCAGGCTAAATTTGTATGGGGAAAGAGAGGAGGATGCCGATCGCCTTAGCAAGACCTTCTCACCTGCAGCCAAGGCAACAAGGGACGATATTCAAACACAATTTCCTACCATGGTCAAGACTGCTTCTCTCTGTTCTGGTCCCCAGTTAAGACCTAAAA